>CABEEJ010001062.1:62725-93749 GCA_901482245.1 Timema douglasi | reverse complement strand
GGGGGGGGGGGGGGGGGGGGGGGAATTGGATGGAAGGTGTGTCGTGAATATTCCCTGTCATGTGAAGAAAACCAACCTTATCTTCCAACCAAATTTGATTGAAAGAACCTTATATAAAAGCTAGAAAGATCTACCTTAATGTATTCATACGTGAAGTAATTTGATCAGTATTTATAAACTAACAAAAGTATTCTATATTAATAAAATGAAGATTGTATTTTTCTGTAATGATCAGTGCGTGATATTTACCGCATTCAGAGGGTTGAGACATGAAAATGTGCACCTCGAAACAAGAATTTTAAAAGTTTTAAAAGTTTGCTTAGATTAACCTTTCACACTTTTACCATTTTTTTAAACCCTTTTTGAATGAATGGCAATTATGAATTTTGTTTAACATGTTCGCCCTTTTAACCATTTGGTTACTTTGACCTAACTAACCTTTAGGGTCTATACTCTTTTAATTTTTATTACATTTACTTTTTTCCTTTTTTTAGTACCTTTTTTCCTTTGAAATTTTGGCTTCTTTCTCTTAACCCTTTTTTATACTTATTACACTTTTAAACGTTTGTATTAACCCTTTCCAACCCTTTTAAAAACATTAATAAAACTTACTTTTAAATTTTTTTACCTTTTTTGAATTTTTGACATCTTTTTAACCATAATAGCTAAACTATTTCTCCCGGGCAAAGCCTGTTACTTCGATTCTAGTTAATAAGAGAGTTAATCATAGCAGGCCCAACTAAGCTACCGCTTCGCGCGAGGTTTGGAAGTTAAAGGGAAAATAAAATACCAAGATATGCCAGAAATGTGTGCAGTGCATTCGTATTTGAATGATTACTCGAAATTTCCCGTGTTGACGATGGGGGACAAAGCGACAAAGTTTCTTGTTAATAGCTACAGTATGTCCCCATTAAGACAGAATAAAGATTTATGGACAATGATTAGCTGTAAAGTCATTCTAAAATGGTAAAAACCCGCCTTTTCAATACACCTTCTATCCATATATAATTTAATATTTCTACAATATTCTGTATTAGGAACTTTTATTACTCTTTATTTCCATTAATGTTTACTCATAAACGATCCACATTTAATATCGTTGGTGTAAATTTACTATTTCAAGCCGACTGTATCACAGAGTTGATTGGCATGTGATGCACGCTTTTAATAAAGTAAAATGTTAGCTCTGCTTATAAATAAAAATTATATTTATATTTTCTTAAGATTTCTACCTATCAAAATCTATCAAAAATCCGCATGCTTGGCTATATAAGCCATCCCTCTCAGAGTTAAATGACCTTGTTTCAACTCCGGGTCATTTCTGTTTATCATGCACCGCATCTTAATACCCGTCCGATCTACTTGTATAAATGCGCCAATGTGTTAGGGATAGGGAATGTTAACATTAGAGGAAGTACTATACCAGCCTTTTTTATTTTTGTTAAAAAAAATTGAAAATCATTTAATAAAATAAGCCTTAATATACTTCTAGAGAAGATTACAGCTCTAACCACTTCATCAATGGCAAACCAAACAAGATGTGGATATTAAGGCCTTGGGTCAATAAAAGCGAATGCCAAACAATAATAATCACGCGGTATTAATATATATGTCTATTTATAGCTGCATCTTACCGACTGTTCAGGCTATACACATATATGATCATTACTCTAATGGGGTAGGGATGAGGAAGCATTTATAAGGTAATATACCCACATTTGCGTGGAAGGAGAGTGGAAAACCTTTTAAGAAAACACCCTCAGAAGAAGCGATCGGGACTCAAACCCCAATATCCTCGTCTTAAGCAGGCCAGTCTGACATGAGAGTGACGCCTAAGACTATTAAATGAAGCGATACATATATACTATCAAAGCAAATGTGTTTAGAAAGGTTGAATTTAAAGGATGTATGCCCTCATTTGCGCGGAGGTAGAGGGGGGAAAACAATTTAATGTCTTAAAAAAATCAATAATTCATAAGCTTAAATAATTTAGATTTTTTACTCCTATTTGTATATAAAATTAGCATTTTCGGAAATCGGTACCAATAATCTCGTTTCTTTATGTAAAAAATTACAGTAACATCATTAAATATGAATCATGACTTATTATTATACAGCCCATTATTGCTCCAAGTCCTTCATATCTACTATTTGAATAAGGTGTTTATCCAATTAGTGAGTTACCCGCCTCGGTGGCGTAGTTGGCTAACGCGCTTGTCGTGTTGAGCTCGACTGCCGAGGACGGGGAGATCGAGGTTCGAATCTTCCTAAATGGTTTTCCACTCTCCCTCCACGCAAATGCGGGTTCACTTCCTCTAATTCAACCTTCCAAATTCCTAATCCATTAGAGTGATTAGTACTTAAAGCGTATATAACCCGAACGGGTAGTAAGACGCGGTGCTAAATATATAATTAGTGAATATCTAGGCAGTAGGGCTGGGTGTGCACTGAGCAATACCCGTGGCTAGGTCAGTTTGTTATGTGTGTGCAGTTATAGTCTGTGTGTTATAATAAATGAACATTAAATACCCAAATAAAAGATAACATGAATAAAAGATTATGAAATATACTGTGAAGGTACGCCATTCATATTACTCATATGACTAAGTGGTTAGAAAGGTTTACTTGAAGTTTTATAATGTCTTATCTGGGTTGATCCCAAGTCGTAACGTTAGATTTATTAATGCAATGCGTGTAGAATTGTTAAAAACAAATGACTTATCAACCGGTCACATTTTTTTTTAGAAGGTAGTAGAGATTAATTTAGAGGACTGTAAATATTAAAAGTTAAAACCTTGAGCTGAAGTGAGTTGAGGGAGAGAACATTTGTAACAATAATGATCTATTGGTCATGGCCTCTCGTGGTTTTTGAGACAACGTTCGCGACTACCACTTTTTTATTTTTATTTTAACACTCACATTTTGCATATGATTTGTAATAAAATTGTTGTGATTCCTGTGAGTTCTGGTTTACTAGTTCTAAAACATATATTTTTAGAAACTTTCCTTGTTATTTTAATAGTAATACCAAACAATTTGGAGTTTTTATTGAATATTTTCTCTCCAAGTCTAAAAAATCTTCAATAGATGTGTTAAACCTTTTTTTATGCAACAATTAAAATATTGTGAAAAATCTCTAACGATTCTTTTTTTCATTTTATCGCGATACCTGAGAAAGAAATTATTGTGATCGTAAAAAAAAAAATTCCCTTGAGATTTAGATAAATGTCGACGTTTCATGAGCCTCTGAAACAAAAAAGGTGATTTTCTCGATGCCGTCTGTCCGTAAAACTTGGTATCTGGGATTGTCATAAGGTCCACCGAGGGTTTCTTGGAATTAGATACTCAACCCTAAATTTAAGGGTAGTTTAATGAGGGGTAAAAAGAGTAAAAAATCAAATTCGCTCTGATGATTTTGATTAAATTTTATATCTAGACCCTGTTTATTACTATACACAATATGGAAATCGTCATTTTCTCATAAAAATAACTTTGAGGGCACTTTACTTGAGGGAAATTTTTAAATTTTCATTATTTCTCCGTAAATATTTGAGATATGAATCAACCTATCATTGTAAAGTTGTAGTAATATACAAATATTTTATCTAAAATATATTTTTTTCAAACCAATAATTTCTGATCTATAAGAAAATATAGACATTTTAATTAACTCAGATCTTAGGCAATGAATCTGATTCTTATTCTCTTTGGTGGACAAAGATGTCTCTCTTTTATCAAGTTTTCTGTAACAATGTTCCTTATGCCACAAACCTAGAGAAGGTAAGTAACAATGTATATTGTTTCCTTTATGATCTTTGGTGTAGTCTTTCTACAACAATGTATAGACCTATTATTTCGTTTCACAAATCTTACGAGTTTTTAGTAAATGTCTTATGAAGCTACGACAGGCCTAGCAGGCCGGTAGTGGAAAATATATGACTTTAATAAAAAAAACGACCAGGACCATAGGCTGGAAACATTAATATATATGTATGTAATGGATGTAAAGTAAGTTAAAAGTCTATTTTTAAGATAAAAGCGGGAGAAAGTCAGTACGATGCACCCGCCTCGGTGGCGTAGTCGGCTAAAGCTCTAGTCGTGTTGAGCTCGACTGCTGAGGACGGGGAGATCGAGGTTCGAATCTTGGTCGGGTGAACTGGGGGTGGTTTTTCCTTAATGGTTTTCCACTCTCCCTCCACGCAAATGCTGGTTCACTTCCTCTAATTCAACCTTCCCAATTCCCAATCCACTAGCGTAATTAGTACTTAAAGCGTAAAACCCGAACGGGTAGTAAGACGCGATGCTAAATAAATAATAATAAAAAATAGTACGATGCACCGTATTATTTACTTTAAACTATGAAGTGTCCATCTTAGAAAGCACAGGCTTTTCTCCGCGCGCACACACACACACACACACACACACACACACACAAAGCTAAACATATTTCAAACGCGGTAGATTCAGCTTTAAATCAAAGAGTCCATCCCACGAATACAAGATCTTAAGACAATTATTTCCTTTGTGTCTTTCTTACGTCCTGTCTAAAATTAACATAAAAATACCACAACAAACCAACATGAATTACCTAGGAATCAGCACAGACAAAAAATTAGTTTGGTAAAATCACACACAAATAAAAAAAACAATAAGGGGGGCAATTCACTATACTCCCTCTTAAAAAGGTACCAACTTTAACAAAAAAAGTGAAAAAAATTATATAATACAGAACCATAATTCCACCAGTAATAATTTACGATTACATAGCGTGAAGCTACGCCGTTAAGATCCATACCAAACAACTTCAAACAACACGGGAAAAAAATACTGCGAACAATTACAGGAGCTGGTGTAAGAACAAGAAAATATACCTTTACTACACGGCAAGCAGCGGAAGACTAGAAGAGATATACAGTAGCCCCGTGGCTTCTTTGGTGCCGACTGACAGCTCACAGCTGACTTCTGGCGGTCAAAATTTAGGTTTATACCTAAATTTTGACTGTCAGAAGTGACAGCTGCTAAATGTTTTTGCAGATCATTTGGTTTGGCGTAGGGGTACATAATTTGGTCTGGTAACTTTCCAAAGCGGTCAGCTGTCAGCTGTGAGCTGTCAGTCAGCACCAAAGAAGCCATGGGCCTACTGTACATTCTATGAAAAGACAGGAAACCACCAAAATAATATACCGTAATAAAAAAGACTTGTATTATAAGATTCGCGAGACGTAAGTTGTTACAAAAGACCTAAACTAAATAAAGATAAATTCTTGATATAAGTACCTCAACACTACCCCACCATTACCAGTTATCCAAATCCAAGACGAAGTAAAATACCGCCCACTTCGGTGGCAGCGTGGTCTAACGCGCTACTCTCGCAGTAACTTACACTTTCGATGACGGAGAGATAAAGGTTCGAATCTTGGTCGAGTGTATTGAGGCTGTTTTTCCAAAAAAATTTATCACTCTCCCTCCGCGCAAATACAGGAACACTTTCTATAAATATAGCCTCCTTAATCCCTAAAACCATTTGCGTAATTAAAACATAAGCGTATAACCGGAACGGGTAGTTAAGACGTGGTGTTTAAAAAAAAATAATGGAAAATGCCTTTAAATGTAATCAAAATAAAAAACTATTAATATCGTAAATTGGCTTATAGGAAAATATGTATTTTAAAAAATCACGAAAAGAGGATAGGAGCTTTTTTCAGATTAGGACACACGCATCCAACACGTCTCCATTGCCAAAAACTGGGTAGTATTTTAGTATTCTATTTATTATTTAAAAGTGACTCAAGAGATAAGGATCTAATAGGCGTGTTTTCCGGGTTGACTTGGTATCGATGTTAACGAAATGTTTATCAACGAGACGATATCAGAGCTCGGTTTGGTAACGCTTTCCTTGACCAGACTAAACACTATGGTTACGACCAACGAACAGCACCAATCCTCGCGTTAGATTTAAACGTGTATAATTTCGCAGTAAATGGATTTTGACAGTTATATGTAAATTAAGTGGACAGAAATTACCAGGTAGAAATACACGAAAGTAGGTACTTAAAAACCGTTTGGTTACAGATAAAAGAAATAGCGTATTAGTATATGATTTAGACATATTTGCTCTTACACACGTGCATAATGTTTTCTTAAGGCTATTTTTTGGGGAGATATGTTTAGCTTGATATGTTGTGTAAATATTAGGACTAATCAAAATAAGCACCACTATAACTAAGAATAAATTTTTTGTTCATTTTTTCGTTGTTTTTCAGTACATGTAGGCAACTTAGATAAATTAACTTGGCAGCTGCTATATATACTCTACTCCAACCACAATTTTTGTTTACGAAAAACCACTCAAAATCGTTTTCGCGCTCCACCTTGGTCAGAACCACTTGGTCGTAAACCCTCGATACCAAGACGTAACCAAGTCGATCGCGAAAACTCGCATATTGTTTCTGGTGGTTCTAAACAAAAGAACGGAAAAAAATAACGCTTACACGAACATTCTCTGCTGCGTGATCAGCGGGAGAAAAACTTGTTCTACAAACTCGTTGACAGACAACAAGCCCGATGTTCGTGGGTTTAAACCCAGCTGGGGTCAAAGAATTTTTCTTGGGCAATCAAAATCCTTAGCACAACTTCTTTGGGAGGGGAAGTAAAGTAAAGCCGTCGGTCCCATGTCGGTTGTGGCAAATAGAAGAAACCTGATAGGTATGTGAAAATACCACTCCCAGCCAAATCTATCGGTCCTTTAGCTCTAGTTCATAGAATTATTATTATTATTATTATTATTAATAGCACCGCGTCTTACTACCAGTTCAGTTTATACGCACTTACGCTAATGTGTAATGGTAGGGTGATTGTGAGATGAAATGGAGGACCTACAGCTTACCTCGGGATCCGAACCACGGTGGAGGCCTGGAATTCCACACATTCACAAGCTGTGTTTAATACAAGTCTTTTCAGAGGTGAAGGAAGGGTTTGGTAATCAGATAAATCTGTGCCGGGACCGAGGATTGAACCCCAGAGCCCCAACACAGAAGTCTGACACCTTACCTCTAGACCACCAGGTCACCTAGGTCATAGAAATTCCCGTGTACGGATATAATCAGACGGTTCGGTTAAATAACTAAAACAAATCAATAACGCCGGACTGCTTGGTGCTAATTGTCAGAGCTACACTTCGTTCATCCCCGTTGTCCCATTGGGAACACTCCTATTGAAACTAATGTAGTTAGCTCAAGAGGTGACCCACTCTGACACTGTTGGGTTAGGGCTACCAACCGTACTCTTTTAAAAGTAAATTTAATATTTTTTTGAGGTGGTAAAACTGCGTACGCTTACTTTTCCTCACTTATCGAAGTGGGTGATATCGAAACCAGTCGACTAAAGACAATATCGTGGAGAGCTAGTGCCCACCAATCTGTGGATTGAATAAAGAATAAGAAAAAGAAATGTTTGCATTCACATTAAGAAAATGTAATTAATATAAATGGTAGAAAAAATAACCCTTTTATCCCCAGTAATCCTTTTTTAGAATGAAAGTCAAGGCAAAACCTGGGGAGATACTGTTTACACTATTCGCATATTTACACCTATAAGGTGGAAATAAGAGTAACGTATATAACCTGACAAGGATTTGAAGCCCGGCCTCATCATCAGCAAACCAGACGAGACTCATGTCTTTGTCTGCGTGGCCACAGGTGCTGATAAATTATGTTGTTTGTTCAAACTCTGATTTGTAGGGAAATTTGACTGAAATGTCTTGGCTCATTAAGTGCCCTACAAAACCTATCACATATCCTAACTCACTAGGTGTCCTAATTAATCAAGTGCCCCACCTAGCCCATCAAGTGTTCTAGCTCATAAGTGTCATACCTAGCCCATCAAGTAGCTTAGCCTGCCAAGTGCCCTGGCCCATCAAGTGCCCTAGATAGCTAATCAAATGTCCTAGCCCGGTCGACGGGACAGCCAGCGATGGAGAGAAATCCGAGGGTGTAAACTACCCTGGGCGAACCAACTAGTAGGGCAAAAACTATATAGTAGGATTATAAGGACAGTTATATTAGGAGCAAATTACATAATTTAGTTATTATAAAAAATGAATATTGTAAAAAAAAGATGATACAGACAAAAATATGTAAGTAGATTTAGGTCCCGAACTACCCCCTAGATGTCGGGATGGATGAAAATTAAATAAATGTTCTATCTCATCAATTGTTTTACACATTAATTATCTTAGCCCATTAAGTGTCCTAGCTCATAAAGTACCCTACCTAACCCATCAAGTGCCCTACCTAACTTATCAAGCGTCCTACCTATCCCTTCAAGTGTTCTAACACATCAAGTGATCGAATTTATCAAGTGTTCTAATCCATCAAAGTGTCCTAGCTCAAACAATTGTCCTAATCCATCAATAATAACTGTCCTAGTCCATAAATCAAGTGTCCTACTAATTATTCAAGTGTCCAAACCATCATTAGGGTGAGAATTGGGTGCAACAGACTTGAAGAAACTTGAACTTTAGTAACCTTTTGTCAATGTTAGACACACTGGTTTGTTTTTGGTATATTATATTATAAAAGGGTATTTTAATTCGTTCCCAATATAAAGCCTCGTGGTGGTCCAGGTATACACCTGGAAAAGTATGATAAAGCACCGTAACTTCTTCGTTTATGACACCGTATATCCCAACATATCCCTAGGACAGAATCCCTCAAACCCATTTCTTGATAATGCCTTATGATTTACTAACTCGATCACGCGTGTATCATTTAGTGATTAGTGTAACCATACTGTGGTCACTCCCTGAGGGGGGGCTGTAATAAAAAGTACAGTCTTATTCATAATAGTAACGTCCAATTCACTAGACAAAGTTCATGTTAACCTCTTGTCAACACCGCGTCTTACTACCCGTTAGGGCTATACGCTTGTGTAATAATTAAGCTAATGGCTTTAGAGATTAGGAAGGTTATATTTACATGAAGTTTACCTGCATTTGCGTGAATGGAGAGTGGAAAACCATTTTGGAAAAACCACCCTCGGTACACCCAACAGAGATTCGAACCTCGATCTCCCCATCATCGGCAGTCTAGTTTACTACGAGAGTAGCGCGTTAGACCACGTGGACACCGAAGTGGGTTTCATGTTAACGTATGACGTGCTATTTGCTAGGGTAAAAAATATAATATCACTTATATAAATGTGCAAAAATTACGAGTGATATTCATGCAAAAAAGTTGTACTTATTATCGATAATGTATCGTCATTTATTCATTGTTACATTTTCTTAGGTTTTTTTTTATGAAGCCGGAAGTTTTCTGTTGAAAACGTCAATTTTATCGATATTTTATCACTGTTAAAATTATAGAGAACGTGTATATATAAAAATTATATCTTAATGCTTCTGTTCTTGAACAAACCGTTTCCGAAAATAAAATTGCAAAACAATAAAAATTCTTGAAGATAACAATTTGTTCCCATGGCTCTGCATTTCCACGCCGAATAAAAAGGGCCTCTCTCACCACCGATTAACCGATACAAGATTATGCAAAACAAGTAGTTCCAGCCCTGATTTAAGGCTATGGCTTCACTAAGTGCCAAATGCTAAATTAAGTTTTTTTTATTTTCTCATCACATATTTATTTTATTAAAAACGATAACCCAAGAAAGTTAATTCAAGTTATTTCATTATTTATATAAATATTGGACTACCATATCGCATCGTTCAGTAAAAATCAAAGTAAATATTATAAATATTGTGTCATGAATATAAATTTATGTTCGTGCTGTATAAGTATATAATATAACATGGCAACTCAACTGAAATATGCTTCGGTGGCCAGATAGCCTAGGGCGTCACTATAGTGTTAGACTATACTGTCGGTGACAGGTAGATCGGGGTTCGAATCCCGGTCGGGTGTACTGAGGGTGCTTTTTCCTAAAGTGGTTTCCCATTCTTCCTTCAAGTAAATACTGGTATATTTTCTCTAAATTCAACCTTCTTCACCCACCTCAGTGGCATAATTGGCTAACGTGTTAGTTTCGTGTTGAGCTTGACTTCCGAGGACGGGGATACCGAGTTTCGAATCTCGGTCGGGTGAACTGGGGGGGGGGATGGGTTTTCCTAAATGGTTTTCCACTCTTCCCTCCCCGCAAACACGAGTTAACTTTCTCTAAATTCAACCTTTCTTATTCCTAATCTATTGGCGTAATTAGTACTTACGCAAAAGGTTAGTAAGACGCGATGCAAAAAAAAAAGAGTAAACCAAACCAACCTAAAGTTTATCTTCAGTAATATCTGGACTGTTAAGATAAATAGTTTCGATACTGGGATACCAGGAACGCCTATTTACCTTTCTGGTAAAGCTTTTAACACAACTTTCCATATTGTAAACAAGAATAAAAAAGTTATAAATTTTGATAATTTAATAGGATATATGTTAATATCAATAAAGATAAGATATACCAAACATCAAAAGAATGTGTTAGTTATTTCAAATTTGCAATAGACTTTGGTATATTTGGTATTTTACTCGTATTTTCAGGTGTGGTACAGTCAAAGAAATTATAGCAGTACCCTATTTTTTTGCCAGAAATAAAACTTTAATGTTTTTGTTGTCTTGCTTCATGATTTATTCATCTTTACTTTAAATTTATGTTTGATAATAATTAAAATTAAACCTCTAGAAATTTTAGCTATAGTAAAAGAGTCGAAGGTCACCGCTTATGGAAAACTAAACTTGCCATCGATATTTTATATTTAATAATATATGCTCAAAAGCATGGCTGTGGAGTCGGTAGGCCAATACTTCGACTCCTACACCTTAATAAATGGCTCAAGTATATTATTAATTACAATTAGTAATAAAAAAATTACTGCAGTAAAATTATACAATACAAAATACTCCGTGGGAAACTTTTTTTTATTATTGTGAATACATATTTAAATAAATTTGTCAATTCAAATTTCAAATATTGGTTCTAAATAATAAAAATGTACAACACTAAACTGATATAACTACCAGTGACCTTTCTTTTTGTTGGGGCTAGGTAAAAACTAACCGGTATTTATTTTTTCTCGCCAAGTATTAACATTTTAAATTAAATTAATTTAAGTTTTCCTAATTTTTTAAAGTCCCTATGATTACAAAATCAGTAACAAATTTACAAACATGATAGTTGACCTGGTGGTCTAGGGGTAAGGTGTCAGACTTCTGTGCTGGCGGCCAGGGTTCAATCCTCGGTCCTGGCACAGATTTATCTGATTTCCAAACCCTTCCTTCACCTCTGACAAGTCGTGTATTTACCACAACTTGTGAATGTGTGGAATGCTAGACCTCCACCGTGGTTCGGATTCCACGTTAAACATTAGGTCCTTCAATACTTCTATAAAACTTTTTTCTTTAAAAGATCAACTCCGTAGTGTAATAAAGATCTTGTGACACGCTAGCTTCCTTTACCTAATAGGAAGTCAGCCTTCACAACATCAGGTTGCCAGGAGTCTTTATATTAGTTAGTTTTGACACTGGTGACAAGGGGTCCAAGAAGCAAGGAGTAGGTCATATATAAGCAGCTTGTGTGTATGGATCCATAGAGAACTCCGTAATATAACATAGTAGTAACACAAATCTACACAGCACACAGTACTTAGAACGCGATATGTGTAGTATCACACAAAAACAATCTGTAATCTAATAAAAAAAACTGTGTCATTTTATATAAAAGCTTCATTACCAAAGGTGTAATCATTAAAATAAATTGTGTTCAACAGCTCAACATCAAAAGTCTTACTCATTTTATAAGAATAAGTATTACAATTAATCAGACCACACCACCGTGTACAAGTTCGCAGCAACAAATACACGAGGTGCCATCTCAATAAAACCCCTATATCATTACAAGCAGTGCTCAATCACAGTATATAAAACTGTATCACTTTAATTGGCGGCCATCACGGTCCATATCTTCATAATTGGCATCGTATTACGAGTCAAAAATCGCATAAACTACAATACATCTTAATTGACTCCCAATCACGGGGAATCATTAGTGCATATAAAACCCAATTATTATAAGTTGGATATATTATGATGTTTTCACCTGGATTATAAAATGTGAACAAATAGCTCCAAAATATGTCTGCTCCAACACCTTCAATTTCATGAATTTTGTTCTCAAGCTGCAAAAACTTCCACTCATCAATCGACCTATCTTCAGGAAAATTAAATAGTTTCTATAGTTCAGTTGTATACAGTTAAATATTCATGGCACCACAAGCATTTATCCGATAAAAACCTTCCTCCTGTTAAAAACTAGACCGTGAAATTGAAAATGCTACAGCTTTGAATCGATTAAAAACAAAACCTTTGTTGTGATTTTATTTTTGAAAATATTATAAATAAATAATAATATGACTTTTTTTCGTAACACTTCGTCTTACCAACCATCCAAGTTATATGCCTATTTACTAATTACGCTTTTTGGTTCGGGATAAGGAAGATTGAATTTTGAGGAAGTGTATTTAAATTTTCATGACGAGAAAGAGTGGAAAACCATTTAGTAAAAATCACTCTCAGTGCACCCGACTGGCATCAAACTCCAATCTTCCCTTTCTTAGCAGTCTATTCTATTGTGAGAGTAGCACCTTAGACCATACGGCCACAAAAGCGGGTAAAATGCAATTTCGAATAAAACCATTAGTAGGATAAATTTTTTAAAGAAAACCTGCTCAGTTTCTCATAATTTAAATTCACCTTAAATTATGCGAGTAAAAAACCACAGAAACTATCAAGTAGGCTATATAATGCAGCTCTAAGATTTTATATTATATTCAATGTTTCTGAAGAAGATTACTAAATGATAATCTTCTTTCTTGAAAAAACCTTAAAACTGTTAGGTAAGTAAGCCTACATAGTAATTTTGTTCGGAAAAGTGAGTTTTTCTTTTTTTCTTAATGTGACTTTAAGTGACTAACAAAAAGGCAAGTGACAAAGTGATAAAAGTGACCCACTGGCACCAATGCACACTGGGTTTGGCTTCTATGAGAGAGCCTTATCACAGCTAGCTCAGCTCAGCTTCTATATTCAGTCATTAGAGCTATGTACAGTCCTCGCGTGACGTTTGGAGCGACGAATGAATAATATTAACTGGAACACTGTAAAACAAATCCAAAAATTCCCTGCTTGTAGACATTGGTGCTCCATTTCATAATTATGTTTTTTTCCAAAATATTCATAGAATAATAAGCAAGGGAAAATATTTTTTTATGTTAAGAAATAAACTGGAATTTTTTGTAAGGCTGGGCCCCTATGCCCCTAAGGACGACTCACGCCCCCAATTATAATTACTATATATTGTTTTAATATTATAAGCTTTTAATTTGAAGACTGAGACTACAATTTCACAGCCCTGCTAAAAAGTGAACGTTAAATACCAATATATTATTGAATAAACAAAACAAACAGTTTCAGAGAGTATTAACTTCATGCCGTCGTAATTGACGGTCGCGTTGACATTACCCAATGCTGCCCGCAGGGTGTGCTCTGATAATAATTATCATTATTTGCTCAATTGAGCTACCGTGACTCACGCAAGAAGCAATCATAGAGCGCTGTTTCAGCTAACAGCGGTCACATGACTGCCAGGGACTAAGGGTTCAGGGACGGGTCTAACGAGATGGACTAACTACAGTATGATTTTCATAGAGAGCCCGTTATGGTAGTTGAAGACGTGAAAACCATGTTAGTTTTTCCAGATTTTTATAATTACGTGTTAAATTTTTCTATTTTTTTCTGTAGTTATAGGCCTATATTATGTGTGTATGTTTTATAAACCATATATCCAATATGTGTGCGTTTGTATGTAACATATTTTGAGGTTATTGATTAAATTATGTACTAGCTACGTTGATTCTTATGAAAATGGTTAATTTTAATTTTGGATATTTCATAATTAAAAAAGTTCCACTGTACAACCCAGGTTTTTAAAATAATATTTCTTAAATAAGGCTTCTAAAGATACGGTCTCTGACGTGTCATTTTATTGGTTACTCTATTTACTTTATATAATTAATTATTAACTGAATGCCTCTTGAAGCATACTAGTTAGCCGATTGTTAGACATATAAAGTATTCGTGTATGTACTTGAAAATTAACGTTAGAAATACTTAAAAACCTCAAAAACATTCATAGAAAATACTTTTCAAGCTATAGTCCTACAATACAAAAATCCTTAAATTCAGCTTCCAAAAAGAATGATTATCTAAAAGAGTGCAAAGTTTAACTCGCAATTTCTTCCCAAATAGCTTGTCACTTCTCTTTAGAAGTGCGCATATAGATAAAGTTCTCATGTACATATGACTGTCTTCAATTAGTCAGATCGGCTCTACACTTTAAATATAGTCGCCTTTTTAAGATATTTATTTAACGCAATAATAAGAACATTTTAAATTTCAAATAAAATAGTTAACTTAGTTTCAACATATATCATTTGTAATTTTTCTTACTTGGCGAGTCTTTCTTTGCGACAGTGCCTAGATACCTATTTAAAACTTAAATATAACACTTTCATGAATCTACACTAATATTATAAGGAGGAAAGATTTTTTTTTTTTTGTTTGTAATGGATACACTCAAAAACTACTGAACCGATTTAAAAAAATCTTTCAGCAATTGTAACAATACGGAATAAATACGCCGCGCTTTGGGCGTCAATTGTAATAATATGTGATCAATCACCCTACTTCGGTGTCGATTGATTCACCGCGGATTAATTCCCAAATAAAAGAATGCTGTGATGTTTATATAGGTTGTATAAAGCTCCGTTATCGAGCGCCTATCATCACTGTACGGAAAATATACCGTTCAATCAGCTGTCTATAGCCCCGTGTTCGAGCACTAATTAAATCGGTATTAATATTATTAAAGAAAGAGAAATGTTGTTGGCTGTTATTTCACACACGGTTTATTTATATTACACCAGTAAATTATTTGCACATATTTCAGTTAAATGTTTCTTATCACTGCACACTTGTGATATTGAAGTGACTTATATTATAATGTGTTGGACTGTGACTGACTCGTGCGTGAGCGAGGTCCCGGAGATCATCCTCCTCATCCTCGTCGTCAATTGCTATTGCTATACTGTATTGTGTATAAACATACGCACTATGGTCTATATATAACATACCCCTTGCATTTTCTCCCTTGGTCAACAAAGTAAAAACTAGCCAATAGACAGAGTCCTGGCGACACATTTTGTGAGGGCTAGCTTCTTATTGGTATAAAGAAATGGCGTGTTCTGCCAAATACTATGAACTTGTTTCCTTTAACAGGAAGCAACGCAGTTACTCTTTTACCAGGAAAGAAGGTATAAAAAAAATATTTTAGGGGTGAAGTCCTTTTCACCTCATTCTGAGAAACGCGTGTTTGTTCATGGATGAATCTTAAAAGGATACTCTACCTATATTACTTTAAAGAAAAATTACCTTCATCCATGACTTTTTACATAATTTAGATTAATTCAAATCAATACATTACACAATATAAAGCTACATTATCAGCAAGTAACATAGGCTATATTTTATTTTGAAAATTAAATTTATTCCTCGTAAAAATGTCGATAGTCACTCATATTTTATGGTAGAGTCTATGATGATTCTTCAATATGTGTGTTGAAAATAATAATGCGGGTAGGTGGGAGGGGGAAGGGTCTAGTATTAGATATAAGAAGAGTCAGCATATTTCAGGTAAGCATTGAGCACAGTGGTATCATCACGTAGAAGAGGAATAATTAAATGTAAGGTAAATCGACTAGTTTTTTATATTAATTTCACATGACTTATAAACTAACAATTATAAAACGTCATAGGTATTGAAAACAAAGATTTGACTATTTTAGGGAATAAGTAATTGTCGCTAAAATATAATGCGATTTGATTCTAACTTCTAGAAATCTCTATTGACAAACTATCATCACGTTGTGGTTACAAAAGGTTTTATGTCCAGAAGGTTTATAATAATAACATATGAATTGTGTGTCTTATCGAAATGAAACAAATTGTGGTGGGATCAAATTAGAAAGGCCTTTAAAATGACAAGAACTAAGACAGTTTGTTCCCTCTATTATAACCTCCCCCCGCCCAATTTTGGGAAGCATATTGAAAAGTTAAGATTTATTATTTTAATCCTTAGCGTTTAATCCAATTACTACCTCTTTGCTAACTCCCAAGGTTCTATGTTGACTTGAAGTACCTATGGGTTTTGATGGACAGTGAATGAGTCCTAAAATAAGAGCTTTTTTCCCTACCATTACACATTAGCGTAAGTGCGTATAACCCGGACGGGTAGTAAGACGCGGTGCTAATAATAATAATAATAATAACAATATACATTACCTCCCTAGGTACCGTAGTCAGCTAAACGCCCTAGCTTAGTGTTGAACTAGACTGCCAAGGACGGGGAGATTGAGGTTCGAATCTAGCTCGGGTGGTTTTTAATAAATGATGTTCCACTCTCCCTCCAGGCAAATGTGGGTTCACTTCCTCTATATTTAAAATTCTCAATTCCTGACCCATTAGCTTAAATAGTACTTAAGAGTATAGCCCGAACAGGTAGTAAGACGTGGTGCGAAGTATTATTATTATTATTATTAATTATACACATTTGACATTAAAAAATGTTGGTCCCTATTTTATCATGTCACCTGTTAAACTTTCAAGCCATTGTTTTTTTCAAAATACCTGAAAAAATGTTTCAACTAAAGAAAAACGCATTTTTTTAAATTTTCTGTAAAATGAGGTAGCCATGTTTAAAATATTCTGCCTTATTTTTTAATTTACCTTATTTTATTTTTAATCGCATACTATTTCAATAAATGTTGAGACTGCCAATGTGGCGCTCAAAATTCCTCTAGCCACACAGGTAGCACGTATACCTAAGCTATAGTATGATTTTGGTTGGAAGAACACTAGAGAAATTTTAAAGTTATTTCTTTGCGGCCAACATTGCTAACATTTTAATATATTATTTATCTTTCTTTAATAGGTATCGATAATATATATTAAAATTTAAAGCCTCAGATAAAATGACTTGATGCATGAATATATTAAAATTGTTTTAGTAACCTAAGTGACTAACTTATAATTTTTTTCCTAACAAAATTATACTATAGTTTAGGATTATATTAAATATATTATGTTTAATATATATATATATTAAATATATTATGTTTAATATATATATATACATTTAATATTGAAATATTTTACCAAAAAAATAATTAACTCTATTATTGGTAAATAAATACTCTCTATTGGATTAAAATTACTATTAGTATAGAATAAATAAACCATTAATCTGAAGCTTACCTAACATAATATATTTCATCTTATCTTTAGCAGGATTTATGAGTTTTAGTGAAAGGGAGCTTCACTTGGTCTCCTTTTCTAAAATAAGGATTAAACATATAGTGTTCTTTCAGTATTTATGATTCTTAAAACTAGCAATAAAAAACAGGACAAAGTGTAAAAAATCTACCTGAACCTATTTGCCAATTTTTTCCAAGCGACAGTGAGAGTGTCATTGGCCGATTTATTTTTTAAGAAGGGAAATCCGTCCAAGGACGCGCTGTGAGGGTTGCGAGAAGCCCTCGCGACAGCCATTGGTTAAAACCCTCGCCGTCACACCAGCAAACATCATCATCATTATTAGCACGGTGTATTACTACCCGTTCGGGCTATACGCACTTACGCTGATGTGTAATGATAGGGTGACTGTGAGATGAAATTGAGGACCTACAGTTTAACGTGGGATCCGAACCACGGTGGAGGCCTGGCATTCCACACATTCACAAGTTGTGGCTAGCAAACGGATCAGACGTGCCTTACACACTCACGCAATCACTCCAACTCAACTTAAACTATATAATCATTAGAAACCATAACTAAAGTGTGTAATAAATTAATCTTAAATATTAATTTGTGATTTGTATTTCCTGTTATCTTTAATTTAAATCAAACCCCGCCTAATCGTTTCTAGGAAACGTGAAACTATCTGGTGCTCGAACAAAATATACTTAAATATTTAAATCCAGCGCCAATATATAACTGACTCACGTGCATAGAGTGTGATAAGGTCGTATACTAACTCGGTCAGGATCCGAACCAAGGTCTTCGGAACTGATACGACAACGTGCCGTTAGAAACACTCGTTTTATAAATCTTAAAGAAACAAAATTATCGTTCATTGTATTATTTATAATAATTATAGACTCTTCACCGTGGGGTGTCAAATTATACTGGGCATAGATGCGGTATAAAAAACAAACACTGAGTAATCAAATCATGTATATTTAAATAATACAATTCCTTAGCAATGAGAAACAAAATTTTTGATTTTGGATTTAGTGTTTAGATGCGAGATTAATGTTGTTTTATTAGATACATATTTAACTCACTTTATTTTTCCTTCTTTTTTTTGTTATATTCTCAAACATTTTCCTATTTTATATGTTATCAAAAACTTTCCCAACATTTTTCAAGTACACCTCTTTCCTATGCCTGTATAGTCACCGTACTGTAAAATAAAATTTAAAAAATTGCAAAATGTACAAGCAGCTGCTCAAGCAGATTCTCGATTATGCGTGTCCCACTTGGGGCCATCTGGCGGATACGTATATAAGGCGGATGCAAGCGTTCCAGAACTGGCGTCCGAGGATCATTGTGGACGCCCACCATCAAGGACCACTTCCGGAAGCTTACGCAGTCCTTTTACGACAGGCTTCCCGGTGCCACCAATCCTCTTGTCCAAGGGCTCTGGAGCTACGTCATTGACCCTGGCGGGTTCCACCGATGTCCCAAAGCCCTGCTCGGATAAGCGAGATGTGTAAAAGAGTGGTCAGCGGGGAGGCTCTTACCCGGCCTCTCCCCCTCGGCCCCCCCTTACCTATAGAGTAGTATCTCCGCACTTAGCTCTAAACCCCCATATCCAGTTCACAAATTCAATTCCCCTTAATAATTAAAATATGTTTGTTCCATGTTTCAGAAACCTTCACGAAATGCGACAACCACCCCGACAGCTAAGCCAACATCAAGGTGTGACCAATTGGTCACAACATGATGGAATTTGCTCTCGTGCTCCTCTTCAAGGAGCATTAGAGCGTGTAAATCTTCCTTTGCATCTTTCTCTGCATCTGAAGACTATTAAAATGACCCCAGTTGTACTGTTGTCCAGCGGAGAATGCAGAAAACCACACTTCAATATTTTTATTATTGAAACGTAATATATTGTATTTATTTTCCCGCTTAGTAGACCTCGATATGGGCTATCAAAGAGGATAAGTATACTTTTATTCTTTAATAAGAAAATATAAGGATGTGATAGTTTAAAGCGCTGAATGCAAGCTAAGCGATAAGCATCGTCATTGTATTGAGCCCCACAATCGGTGACGTCATGAAAGCACACGTAGAAAAGGTAAAGACACTCAAGAGAGCACGGAGAGACTTTCTTGTTATGTAAATTCGCGACCAGGAGAACACAGCAAGTCGTGCCTTCATAACTGGTTCGTGATCTCATCCTTCGTGTGTCTGAGAAGTTACGGCTCAGTCTGGATCGTTACGGGCCCTTTTGACACCATCGGGCCGAATAAAGTCGTGCCTTCATAACTCGTTGCAGCTCACTTCGTGTCTCTGAGAAGTTACGGCTCGTTACGGGCCCTTGTGACACTATCGGGCCGAATAAAGTGATGTTTTTTTTCTCACCGCGTCTTACTTACTCGTTCGGGTTATATTCTTATGTATACAAACTAATGTGCTATAGGGGTGAAAAGGTTGAATTTAGAGGAAATGTACCCTATTTGTGTGGAAGGAGCGTGAAAAAAGTTTAGGAAAAGAAAATTAGCACTCCCGAACGGGTTAAGAACCCCAATCTCCCCGTTATCGGTATTCCAACTTATTATGAAAGTGACGCCTTTGACTATGTAGCCACTGAAGTGGGTCCAATAAATTTTTTTTGTCAGCACTCATTCGGGCTATTCGCTTAAACTATTTGTTAATTACGCTAATGTGGTAGGATGGTACTTTAGAAGATATGTACGCGCTTTTGAGTGGAGGGAGGGTGTAAAACCATTTATGATGACACCTTCCATATTGATATTTGACCATTGACCTCACCATGAATAACCATCCAGTATATTTCGAGCATAAGTATTCTGACTATGGTGTCACCAGTGAGCGAAAATAGCTTCCAATGTTAAAAATATTCCCTGGTGAGGGTATCATGTAGTTGGGTCGCCCTCCGTCCCCCATCCCAAAACCAAATAGGAAACTAGCTATAATTTGTATTAAGAGTATATTCATAACACATTAGAAACTCGTCTAACAGAACTTAGTGGGGACCGAGTCCAATTCATATATTCTGAATTCCGTAAGTCCGTAATTTCATGGATTATTTTCTGCTGGATATGTATAAAATTGGACATACTCAATATTTCGAAGAAATATCACATTTAGTAACCGTATGATATATATCTTTGCAACAGCAAACAAATTAATATATATATATCATACTGTTACTAAATGTGATATTTCTTCGAAATATTTCTTACTCATTATTTCAATGAAATATCACATTTAGTAACAGTATGATATATGTATATCACATTTATCACAAATATCACATTTAGTAACCGTATGATATTTATATTATATATATATCTTTGCAACAGCAAACAAATTACTATATATATGTAATATTGTTACTAAATGTGATATTTCTTCGAAATATTTCTTACTCATTATTTCGAAGAAATATCACATTTAGCAACAGTATTATATATATATATATATTTATATCACATTTAGTAACAGTATTATATATATATATATATAATACCTTTACTAAATGTAATATTTTTTCGAAATATTGAGTATGTCCAATTTTATATAACTATATAATATGTAATTTGTTTGCTGTTGCAAAGAAAGACTACCTGTTAAAATATATATATTTGTTTGTATGAGATTTGATTATTATCGATTTCGTAACGGTTGGAGTGTAAGTAGTTGGCTTGTTTGTTTTAATTATAGATAAAAGAGTGATCCAGAAAAACACGAACTTCGGTTAGTCACGATTCAAATGAACGGGTTTTTAGTGTATTTTACAATTATTTTAATTCGTTCGCTTATTTGTATATATATCCGTGTTACTCTTCCCACAAAAGTTTTCTTCCTTCCATCTATACAGAAGAAGACTCTTTTTTATAAGATGAAGTATGTGTTCACTAACGACTCCGAACATCGTATTTTACCGACCGTGACAATAGAAAGAATCAACGAAACGGGAGTCGAAATAACCGCTCTGTGTGCTTTACCACATTTTCTATCAAATTAATCAAATGGTGGATTACGACGAGGTTGAGCTAACTCGTTTAAACGCGCACCACAACCAGAAGTAAACGGTGAAATGACTCGGGGTATTAAAATCGTGGAAAACAAGTAAGAAAAAAAATAAAAAAGAATTACTTGGAAGTCGTACACGCTCGTTAAACTCACTTGACACGCACCGATTTGAGAGAAACAGGTAATAACTCAGAATCTGGTCGTAAACAATCCAATTACCGGGTCTCCCAACAAATTAAATAAAGTAGTCGTGATTGAAATTTTTCCAACGTGGTTTCTTGGATGGATTTTGAAATTATTATAACATTGCATCAAGAATTAGAACGACACAAAATGCGAACAGTAAACCAACTGATTTACGAGCCTATGTGGTTAAGGGCTCCGCCTACCAGAGAGATAAGACGCAAAGCAGATCACCATCTAAGAAGTGGTTTGTTATTTTATTTATAGTTAACGCGAATATATATATATATATATATATATATATATAAACATGTATAATGGCAGCGTCAGCGTCATTTGTGTCAGAGGGATAGAGAGGGAGAGCTAAAAAAAAGTTTATTTCAGGGACTTGCCTTCCATCAACCAGCTCCCTTCCATTCCCCACGATAAATGTTTGAAAATTTGATGTCTCTAAAATATATTTGGAGTGATCCTTCTCCCCAATTTAAAAAAAAATTAGATTATTTTTATAAGCTATTTGGAGTAGTATTTCCCAGAAATGTAAAGAAATTTGGATCTTTCTAGAAGCTATTTAGAAATTTAAAATGATCACCTTTCAGCAAATTTTTTTAAAAATGGAATACTTCTGGAAGCGTTTTCGATAATCAATATCGCAGAATGTGGATGTGTTTCTTCAGGCAGACTAAACTGCTAGTTCCAAGGCTGTTGTGAAAGGTCAGTTCCCTCCTAAGACATCAACCATAACTATAAGATGTATAAGTTCATGTCCATTATTATTAGCACCACGTCTTACTACCCGTTCGGGTTATACGCACTTACGCTAATATGTAATGGTAGGGTGATTGCGAGATGAAATGAAGGACCTACAGTTTAACGTGGAATCCGAACCACGGTGGAGGCCTGGCATTCCGAACATTCACAAGATGTATTGCCAGAGGTGAAGGAAGGGTTTGGCAATAAGAAAAATCTGTGCCGGGACCGAGGATTGAACCCCCGCCCCCAGCACAGAAGTCCGACACCTTACCCCTAGACCACCAGGTCACCGACACGTTCATGTCCAAATCCCGGATAGGGTTTGTGTTTCTAAATAAATGATGAGTCCATTGCAAACAGGAGGCTCAAGGTGATTCCAGATTAACGAGTTTAAGTACACGAACAAAATGATTTCGATCAAATGACTAAACCTGCCTTGGTGGTAACGTATATAGGTCATCAGTCCTACCTTGTCTGGTTTGTTGGTGACAATGAGGTTGGGGCTAGAATTCCGGTCGGGTTTAATGAGGCGCTCACTACCAAAATGGTTTCCACTCTATCTACACGCAAATGTTTGTACATATTCTCTAAATCCCAGATCTTTCATTCCTACCCCACTAATGTAAATATAAGGTTGGATCAAACAGGTTATAGGCCCTTAAGACTAGAAGCACAGAAAAAAAATTACAAATTGAAGAACAAATTAGTATGTTTTGTTATGTTTAACCTATTATATTTTTTAAATATGCGCAGACAGATAATTGAAACTCAAATATTTTTAGTGATGATCCAATGCTTTATTAATGTATTTTAAATGAGGTATTTTCAATCCCCAAAACACAGTTCTTCAAATATATCTCCCAAGACTCCACAGCTGTGGATGTACAAAGCAAGGTCATCCATCAGAGCGTAGCAATTACATCTGCGCCAAATGTGTTGACAGATACATTTATTTTTACGCTTCTTTGCATCTTACTGCGCGTTCCACTTACAGAATACTAGCTCTAAAATGAGGTAGAGATAGTAAAAATATATATATATTAAATGTACCTGCATTTACGTGTAGGAAGAGAGGGAAACAATTCGCGAGAAAAAAACACGTAAGTACGCCCAAAAGGGGGAGAGGGGAATTCGAATCTCACACTTTCCGTTATAGAAAAAACTAAATTAAACTAAACTGACGCCTTTTTACCCGCGTTCCCACCAGTGTGGATTACAAAGACCGTCTGAATCAAATGTAGTTGAACACAGGGGGTTTCTTTTAAAATATTTCAATCTTTCTATATATATAAACAATACTGTAATTGATAAATATGAAATATAGGCCTAATCTAGAAAAGCAGTCCACTAGGAAACAGGCCCTATGAGGGGGGGGGGGGGTTCCAAGGGGTTTATCTAGCCCGGGTGTCTAAAAGAAGCTTTGGGAATTTCCCGGGATCCCAGAAAATGTTTGGTTATATTGAAGACTAGAATTCACGTTTCCACCACTAGTAATATTTTAAAATTATTAGTATATGAAAATTAAACTTTTTTTTTTTTCAGATACGATTAATTAATTTTTTTAGAGAGGATTAATGGAAATTGGAGGGTGACCCGAAAAAACTTTGTACCCCCTAGTAAAATTTATCTCAGAGGAAATCTTTAAAAGATAGGCCTGCTCTATCGCTATTTGTTTTCTCCCTTTCTCCCTCCCCCAATGTTTAAATTGAGTATCTGTAATGATATAGATTGAGGATCTACTTCGCTCCAGGCCTAACTCATTTTAATACTATCTCCGCACACAAACATTTAGACCAGAACATAAATTTATACTTTGTGTGTTTGTGTGTGTGTGTGTGTGTGTGTGTGTGTGTGTGTGTGGGCGTGGCCATTCATGGGAGACAAGCTATTACCAGTAGTACCACAAGTCAACACAAGAATAATTTTCTCTTTACTTATCAATGTTCCTCATCTTAGCGTGTGAAAAGTTGAGTGAATTTCACACACACACACATATTTCCTCATTTTTTTTTTACAAACGCACAAAATTTAAATAAATATTTCTCTCTTGTATAGTCTTATAAAATTACTGTTGATTTTGATGAGCCTCACACTAAGGGCCATACAGCCTGAGGTGATAGATTGGCGAGGAACTGGATTGCTGGTGATGGGATGGCCAGGTTTTAAATCTCGGTCAGGTGTATTTGATTGTTATTTTCCTCACAGTTAATATGTGGGTGCTTCCTTTGTTATAACTATTTTTATTATTTGAGGCATATAACGTGCACTTTCTGATCGATATCTGGATCTGGAGCTGATAATATCAGCACATAGTTTATAAGCCTTTGTTTTTTAGTACCACGTCTTACTACCCGTTCAGGCTATATGCCTATGTACAAATTAAGCTAATGGGCGAAGGACGAATATGGTTAAATTCATGGAAAAAAAATACCCACATTTTCGTGTAGCTAGAGTGGAAAACAATTTTAGAGGGAAAAAAAAAATCTCCGTACACCCGACTGGGATTCGAAGCCCAATCTCCCCATCATCAATAGTCCATTCTATCGTGAGAGTGACGACTATGAGGACAACATAGTGGGTAATTAAAAACTAACTTAAATCTAGAAGAGACAACACGCCCAGTCCCCAGATGCTAAGATGGGAACGCGAGAAAAAGCCACTGTTCTTGCAGCTTTTATATAAAATACAACTTGTATGTCAAAATAAATAAAATATTGCTCCAGTATGAACATATCGTTTTTTCTTCACATGGTGATATCAACATTTCTTGAATATCTGTCATAAGTATAGCGGCACTAGATGACAATCTTTTTAAACGAAGAGAAAAAGTAGTCATTACATTATAGGACACCCTTTACAGATATTCTCCAGGACACCTTTTACAGATATTCTCCAGGACACCCTTTACAGATATTCTCAAGGACACCCTTTACAGATATTCTCCAGGACACCCTTTACAGATATTCTCCAGGACACCCTTTACAGATATTCTCCAGGACAATCTGTACAGATATTCTCCAGGACAACCTTTACAGATATTCTCCAGGACAATCTGTACAGATATTCTCCAAGACAACCTTTACAGATATTCTCCAGGACAACCTTTACAGATATTCTCCAGGACAATCTGTACAGATATTCCCCAGGACAACCTTTACAGATATTCTCCAAGACAACCTTTACAGATATTCTCCAGGACACCCTTTACAGATATTCTCCAAGACAACCTTTACAGATATTCTCCAGGACAATCTGTACAGATATTCTCCAGGACAACCTTTACAGATATTCTCCAAGACAACCTTTACAGATATTCTCCAGGACCACCTGTACAGATATTCTCCAGGACACCCTTTACAGATATTCTCCAAGACAACCTTTACAGATATTCTCCAGGACACCCTTTACAGATATTCTCCAAGACAACCTTTACAGATATTCTCCAGGACAACCTTTACATATATTCAAGAACTGTTTGTATCAGCATGTGAAGAAAATTAAGCTCTGCGCTTGTACTAAAGAAATTTATGATTTATTTTTATCAAAACATATTTTGATACAAAAAAACTGAAAAAATACCTTTTCTCGAATCCCCAACAAGAGAGAGAGAGGGGGGGGGGAGAATTGGCCTACTATTTTAAATTTGGAGAGGGAGTGGAACCTTTGTATCCGGCCTCAACTTGAACCCCGACCTCCCACTCACCGACAAATCAGACCTAATGAGACTGACGCTCTTGTCCACGTTTTGAACACAAAAGGTAAAGTATTACTACCGTAAAAAAAAATCTTACCCGAAATGTTGATGGATGTCGAGATTTCATAATCGCCCGAACCCTAAAAAATGATTTTAACCCTAAAATTAAGAGTAGATTAAAAAAAAGCGAAAAAAGAAAATATCCATTTTCTCAAAATCGGCTCTAATGATTTTGATTAAATTCGTATCTAGTCGTTGATTAAGATTATAAATAGAATGGTTATTTTCATTTTCATATGAAAATGATTTTTAGGGTACTTTACAGAATAAATTTCCATATCACCACAACTTTGAGATACCAAATAACTTATCATTGCAAAATTGTAGTCCTATTAATAATTAAAAACTTTTATTTGATATATATCTTTATAAAACCAATAGTTTCGGAGATATTTGCTAATAGATTAATACAATTGTGTGATCTTTAGTTGTACATAGATACTACTTAAGTTTTAACGCAATAATTATCTAATTCCAAAGAGAAATTAGATATGAAAGTCTCTCAAAAAGTGTATGTTCTTTTTTCTTTAACCTACTAGGGAAATATTTGTACAGCAATAATGATCTACCTCTATCATTTTATACTCAATAGTCAATATTTACCTTTTTTTGGTCTAACTTTATAAATGAGGAATTTAATAAGAATGCAATAACCATGAGATGTGTAAACTCTAATAAAATGTCAAAAATTTTAACCGAAAAATGAAATTTTAATACGAGGTATTGACCATTGTGGACCCAATATCGATATTTTTTTTCCATCCAAATATATTAGTGAGGAATTTAATTCTTTAAAAAGAAAATCATAAACTTTAAATCTAGGAGTCAAAAAATGTTTAACGTAAGTATAACGCAATTTTTTCTCGGATTTGCTAGTGTATATTCATTCTTTTCACATATATTACGAGTTTTGAGTAAATATCTGCATTTTTAAACTATTGAGTGAGAAAGTTCGTGCCGAGTTCCGTACCATTTATTTTTCAACGTAATGTCATTTAAGTGCAAACATTGATTTAAGTCTGCAATTTGTGTTAATTTCTATAGCATATATTAAAAGTGTGTTTATATAATAGTATATTTTGAAATTAATGATTTATTGTGTAGCAGCTGCCTCTAAATTCATAAAAACTGTTAAAGTAGTTAGAATTCTGGAAACTTCGAATTATTTTAGATATCTATAGGAATTTGGATTTAAAAGGTTCTACTGTATTATTGTTTAATGGTAAATTATGTGGTTTAAGAAAAGTTTCAGTTATAGATCACATGATTTATAACTGTATATTTTGGTAGGAAGAACAGTATTTGGAAATTACTAAAGTTAATAAAACAATTTAAATATATTCATACATCAAGTGATGTTACATGAAGCTGTCATTTATATATATATATATATATATATTAATAATAATAAGATAATAATTTAATGATATCAATGTTGGCCAGAAATAAATATGTTTGAATTTTCTAAACTGTTCTTCCAACCAAAATCAGGGTATACATATTAATAGAGCCTTACGTATGTCGGTGACCCGGCGGTCTAGGGGTAAGGTTTCAGACTTCTGTGCTGGCGGCCGGGGTTCAATCCTGGGTCCCGGCACAGATTTATCTGATTACCAAACCCTTCCTTCACCTCTGACAAGACATCTTGTGAATGTGGGGAATGCCAGGCCTCCACCGTGGTTCGGATTCCACGTTAAACTGTAGGTCCTTCATTTCATCTCACAATCACCCTAACATTACACACTAGCGTAAGTGCGTATAACCCGAACGGGTAGTAAGACGCGGTGCTAATAATAATAACTTACGTATGTCTCTTTAATTTTTAGCTTTTTGAGGTACATTTTGGAAGACACAGGAAAGAGAGAGATGGAGACATATTAAAGATAATGAACACAATATGTATTTTAAAACGAAAAGGATAACACAGTTTACACGTTGCATTGCTGCCACTGGACTAAGAGGTAAGGGCTGCCTCTTGTAGAAAATCTATCACTACGCCCAATCCTTAGATATAGGTTTAACACTATCGGAACTAATCAGGGGAGAGAGAAAAGCGCAACTTTAGTTCTTAATAGGTTATTATTATTATTATTATTATTTAGCACCGCGTTTTACTATCCGTTCGAGCTATACGCTTTAAGTACTAATTACGCTAATGGATTAGGAATTAGGAAGGTTGAATTAGAATAAATAAAACTGCATTTGCGTGGAGGGAGAGTGGTAAAATCATTTAGAAAAAAAAAAAGTACACCCGACAGAGAATCCAATCCTCGATCGCCCCGTCCTCAGCAGTCGAGCTTAACATAACTAGCGCGTTAGCCAACTACGCCACCGAGGCGGGTTTCACAATACAGGAAACAAATTATTACAAAGGGAATAAAGGAAAATGGGTAAAGAATTAAAGGCTAGGAACATGTAAGAGGAACAAATAACAAAGATGTATAGAAATCGTTTTAATAGCTTAAAAAAAAAAAGTTTCCTTTAATCTTAAATGAAGTGCACTTTCTTACCGCTATTCCACTTTATGTATCTCTCAATATTGTTAATGTAGGGTTCACCTTTTTTGTGCATCAGACTGTAGGGTAATTTGGTGAGTGCGAGTTTACTGCGAGGGGGTGACTGGCCGGCCTTGAGCTGTATAATTAAGATACGGGAGTACCACTGGTCCACGACCAGCACAAAGCTGGTTCCCATCAACTGAACGCTATCAATTAATGACTTCTTGCTTGCAAGAGAGCGCAGGAGAAGGCAGCCACGAGAGAGATTGATTTGGACAGTTTTCCAGATACTTTCTTTTTTCGTCAGAGAAGGGGTTATACGTTTCATTAACAAATTGTATTATAATTTTGTTTTTAATTGGTATATTTTTTTAGGGTTACTTAACGACATAAATCCGGATCTGTTAAACAACACGCGAACTAAATGTTAGACTCATCTAGTCTGGCTTTTGATTAAGAAATCTTGGGGTTCAAATCCTGGATAAATCTTGAGTGATATATTTCTTTAATCCCCCACGAAAATGCGGGTACCTTTCCTCTAAATCCTTCCTTATTCATACCCGATTAGCTTAGTTTAAAAAAAATCGTATGTACCTTAGGGGTAGTAAGAGGTCGTGTGTGGGCTTAGGGGGGGAATGGCTCCCCATCTCAAGAATAAGGATTAGGAAGGCATTTAAAAAAGTGCACCCCCATTTCTGTAGGATAAAAGATGATAAAACAACCGTGATAATCTACATTAAACCACCCGCAGCGCGCTCTGTTGGGATTCGAATATTAACCTTCCCACTAGTGAAACAAAAACTCAATCAGGCCATCTTACATTCTCTAGTACCTCATCGCCGCCGCCCCCCCCCCCTTTCCCCCCAATCCCCCTTCATTGCACTCACATTTAAAAACCATATCAAATAGCTTACAGCTTTTCCCATATTCTTCTCCTGACCATCTCCGCCTGCCATATGGCATTATGAACACTGTCACTCATTTAAAAAAAATAAACATAAAAACAATTTTCCACTGTGCGCGCAAAAACACTTAGTGCTTGCTTGAGGTGCGTATGTAAGAGACGCGAGTAAAGGCCAGTGTGTTTGCAAGTTTTATAACAAAACTTCTTTTGGCCAAAATAAATCAAATATTGCTTCAGTACAAATATAGTGATTAAATTTCTTGACATGGTGATCTCAACAGTTGTTGAATATCTGTCATGATAAGCATAGCGGCGTTAGATGACAAACTTTTTAAATGAAAATAAAAAGTGGTCATTAAATTCCAGGACATACTTGATAGATATTCAACAATTGTTGATGTCACCATGTGAGGAAAATTAAACTTTATGTACCTACTGAAGCAATATTTGATATAGTTTGGCCAAAAAAAAAAGGGTTTTGATATTAAAAAACCCTGCAAAAATACTCATATTTTCTCACGTTCCCTAGATACCCACCTTAATGCTGTACTAATCCAAGCACACTAAGACTTGATTCAAAAGTATGTCGAAAATAAAGAGCAGAAGCTTCATGAGAGTCGCATTCATTCACTCGATAGCAAAAATGTACATTTACCTATGATACTTTGCAACGCAACTAAAAAAAGCTGGTTTTTAACATATTTTTATTTTTGAGTACATAATCCCTTCCTTAAAATGTAGTATTTTGAAATATAAAACAAAAATGAAACTTTTACTTTAACTCCATTGCTGTTTTCAGTCTGTGGCTTGGGTCAGTTTTATAATCAAGTCATATATTTTCCACTAACGACTTGCTAGGCCTGTCGTAGCACAACAAAATTAAAATATACTTATTTTAAAATTAAATAAATACCAAACTGATTGCGAATTCACTAATGCCAAATGAGGAGTGTGTAAAACCGCAGCTCGATGCATTCTCTGGTTCAGACGTAATCTTGTATCCAATTTCCCCAGTTAATCTTACTTTTCCACCTAATCTGTACCAATTCGGCTTATAAGCTTCCGGATTATCCTCTGTGCGGCGAGCTCCTAAATGTCAGAGCCAGTATTAATGAGGTGACCTGGCGGTCTAGGGGTAAGGTGTCAGACTTCCGGGGTTCAATCCTCGGTCCCAGCACAGATTTATCTGATTGCCAAACCCTTCCTTCACCTCTGACAAGACGTGTATTAATAACAACTTGTGAATGTGGGGAATTCCAGGCCTCCACCGTGATTCGGATTCCACGTTAAACTGTAGGTCCTTCATTTCATCTCACAATCACCCTACCATTACACATTAGCGTAGGTGCGTACAACCCGAACGGGCTGTAAGATGCGTGATGATGATAGTGATAATAATAACTATTAATGAACCAATCTACCATTAGAGAGTAGAAAACTGTACAAGCATTTATCTGGAGCACTTTATTTAACGATTCAGAAATGCAACATTACGGAAATTCCTAAGTCAGTGGAGCACCCATACATTTTATTTGTGTGG
>CABEEJ010001062.1:51562-62129 GCA_901482245.1 Timema douglasi | reverse complement strand
TTTTTTTTTTTAAATTAGTTTACTCTAGAAGCTATTCAAAGTTTCCTTCCCCAGAATTTATTTTCTTAAACGGGGGCTTTGGAAGCTATTTAGAATGGTCCTTGCCTGAAGATTTTTTGAAAACTACATGCCTATAGAACCCATTTGGTATGGTCCTAGCCTGGCAAATTTCTGAAAATTGGATGTCTTTAGAAACTATTTGGAATTTGTACTTTGCTAGCCAATTTTTGAAAGTTAATTTGTGATCTTGAGGGGGGCAATTGCCCCAATTTATCCTCCTACCCCTAAAATTCTGGGTGCACCAGTGCCCCATGTTGGAGCGGCACGATGTTATATTACGTTTGTGGCAAAGGTTTCGAGGTGTGTGCGGCTATTTTATTTATTTATCATGTAATTACAATCTCCTCTGAAAAAGTTAATAAACCTTTTATTCAAAACACAATTAATAAATACAGTACTTTAATTATAAATATGAATAAATGTGTCACTGGATTCGATATCCCATATAACAGAATTATCGGCGCGGAGTGACCGTATCATTTCTAAATCTCCGCGACAAGGAGTAATTATATCAAATTCCTATCAAAGTACCCGACGTAATTTGTACATGTTACGCTTGAGAGGTCTACAAGTAACTGTATCGAACCCCCTTTTATATTCTTCAAACCCTTTTTTTGCTTCCGAAAGACTCCTGCCTGAAGGACAAAAGATTGTTGGAATGGCTTGCAAATCTACCGTCAAAACAACATTAATATATAACATTATTTTGAATAAATTGAACGTATACCCCGAAATTTACATAATTGGCGGATAAAATAATATTTTTACAAGTATGAGGAAAACCACCAAGTCAAGGATTGTTTGACCATACAAAAAAGTAACAGCTCATTTTTTTTTAAGATTCAACAACAAACTCATCCCAACCCAATCGATCACATTACTTAAAGTGTACTTTTTAAAACTATACAAGACTTAAAAACGTATACGCGCCGCTGGGCACGCAGATAGAGGCGTCATTCACTTCTTTAGCTACTATTCCAATGACGGGGAGGTCTTGGTTTGAACCCCGGGTCAGATGTAATGAGTTTTTTTTTCTAAATTACATTCCACTCTTTCCATCCAAGCAAATGCCTGTACATTTCCTTTAGATTCTTACACTTCTAATAACTACGCCCATTAAAACAAATATAGGAATATCCAGGAAGGATAGTAAGACTTGTGGCATTACGACTTACAAGCTAAATTAACCTAGGTCAATACACCTAAAACCACACACTCAGTCATAGAACCTTAATATTTGCTAATTTAATACACTCATAGGTAGTCAAATGGTCTAACGCGTCACTATCGTGCTGGGATCAATATCCAGTGACGGAGAGATCAGGGTTCAAAACCAGGTCTGGTGTACTGAGAATGGTTTTTCCTATAACCCGAACGGGAAGTAAGACGTGGCGCATACAAAAAATATATAATAAAGGCAGAAAGAGCACGTATATAAGTAGCTAATAGCCTCATAAATACCTCCCTGGATCGATTCTGGATCCCCAAAACTTGCGGTCAATCACTCTAAGCAACTCAGCTAATGTGAAATGTCAAATTCACCGAAACACAATGATTAAAAAAAATCTTAGATCTAAGTAAAATAAACAATTTTGTTATAGTACTTCAAAAAATAATTTAAATAATTTAAACTTCATATTCCCACGCCAGTCCGGTTCATTATCCTTGCGGCCATACCCACCGGGCTTGTTGGTCTGTAAAACGAGAAGCTCCTGACAGCGTTAATGTCGCCATAACGACTGCTAAGCTGTTAATAATTACTGTTTCGTCTCTCCTGATAGAGTGATCAAAGCTTGAAGGGAACTTAACGTGTCTGTTTGACTCGCTATCTACGTTATGACCTCGGGGAACACACAAAAAAAAGTCTTTATTAACATTAGAATTCTTAAATGTCCTGAAGTCGGTGCAGATTTACAAACATTACAAAGTAAAGGGGGAAAAAAACAGCACATGTATGTTGGAGATTAGTGGCTGAAATTATACAGAGGGTATAAGAAGCTTCTCTTTTTTAATTAGCACGTGCAAAACCAGATTGTTTTGTTTTTTACAGTTTCCCACTAACCTTTTGGGTTATACGAGTATGTCTTACATTTGATATCCTCGCTGAGGTAACTGCATGGTTATGATTGGGGAAACAGCGTTGTCGTTTTCTTGTTGTCAATCTCCCCTCAAATATAAAACAAGTTTTGCAACGCTGGTTAGTCGAGGTTGCCAGTAGCTCCTTCTTACCTTAGAACACAACGTTCAGACATAGCTGAGTGTGAGGAGATTTGGCAACAATCAAGTGAGAGAAGATAAAGCTTTTCTCCATAAGAACTGCAGTTCCCTCAGCGACTATATCAGGTGTAATTACGCTAATGTGCTAGGGATAGAGGTTGAATTTAAGTTAAGTGTACTCGCATTTGCATATATATATATATAGATATAGAGAGAGAGTATGTGGAAAATCATTTAGGAAAAACCGCCCTCAATACACCCGACCATGATTCGAGTCCCAATTTACCCGCCATTGGCAGTCGAGTCACGCCTTAGACCGTGTGGACGCTGAAGTGAAATGCACTAATGTAGTAGGCATGAGAAAGGCATAGATTGGAGGAAGTGTACCCTTATTTGAGGAAGGGAGAGTAAGGAACCAATTGTGAAGAAACAACCCTCAATATACCTTGCCTGGGTTCAAACCACAGCTTTCACCATAGAATGAGAATAAATGAGCTTTGTGCTTAGAAAATGTATCCACCACTGATATTAATAATTCGTTTTTATGTACCCGTATTTGTGTTGCAGAAGAGTTGGAAACCAACTGAATTTTTTTCCCCGTACATTAGGCTGGGATTATAACTCAAAACCCCCTGTCCAACATAATAGTTTAAGGTCATTCGAAAGTCAATAATTGTATAGCACAATTTTAACAAAATAGTGTATAATCATACGCTCTTAATAGTGATTCAAATGTTTCAAATCACTTCAGTTCACGAGTTTTAAGGGGTCAAACTTTTATGGGGCTGAAATTTAGTATAACCAGACATGCATAAGGTGCGGCAGAAGGGAGCGCAAGTATTATTACAGTTTTTATAGAATATAATTTTTTTTGGCGAAAATAAATCAAATATTTCTCCAGTAGCAACATAGAGTTTAATTTTCTGTACGTGCTAATATAAACAAATCGTGAATATGTTTCAACTGTATCCTAGAATTGTGTCAAAACTTTTTAAATAAAAAAATTAAGTTTTAACAAAATTCCAGGACACTCTTGACAGATATTAAAGTTCTGTTGATATTAGCATGTGCAGAAAATTAACTCTGTTGCTACTGGAGAAATATATATATATATATTTTTTAAATTTAATGCTATAAAGACTCTAAAATTACTCGAGTTCTCTTCCACCGCACAATGAAATATTAATAATATTAACCAAAGGCGTATTAGCCTTTCTGTTTAAAACAATTAAAATTAAAAAAATTGATTATTATTATTATTATTAGCACCGCGTCTTACTATCCGTTCGGGTTATACGCACTTATGCTAATGTAGGGTGATTGTGAGATGAAATGAAGGACCTACAGTTTAACGTGGAATCCGAACCACGGTGGAGGCCTGGCATTCCTCACATTTACAAGATGTCTTGTCAGAGGTGAAGGAAGGGTTTGGTAATCAGATAAATCTTTGCCGGGACCGAGGATTGAACCCCAGCCGCCAGCATAGAAGTCTGACATCTTACCCCTAGACCGCCAGGTCACCTACTGGTTTGATTTAAATCATATCTCAAATATAACAGAAAATCCTTCTTTTTTATGGCCACGTCTTACTACTCGTTCGGTTCCTTCTGACGGTATTTTAATAATGTGAATTTGCTAGACTACGTCAGACACCTTGCCAGTGACTTCTCTTACTAAAGTGTGGTGGTTTGCGCCCCCCTCCCCCCCGTTCCTCCCAGCCTTCATCCTCAAAGCTTCTATCGGGGGACCCCCTATGACGAAGTGGTTGTCTAACATGCCTGCCAAGCATAACTACCGACTACTACTTGGCTAATGATCAAATGTAAAATAGATTTATTTTTTTTATTTTTAATCGAAGATACAAATTAAAAGTTAGAGGTGAAGAAAACTGTCAAAACTGTTTTTAAACGTTCTATGAAGAGATAGATGACGTATTATCTTAATAATATTAGATTTAATATCCTGTTAAGCAAAATGTAGTGAAATGGTGGTTTTAATTATCGAATATACCTTTTTAAAAGACTTTGGTTTAATCCCGATTAGTGCAGCTGAAGAAATTCATAATTTGTATATGGGTTTGTCATGCTATTCAAGCAGAAAATTACGCGATCAGTTTAATTTATGTGCTTATATACTTTGTGGGTTTGAAAGTTCATGGTATACCCCAGATTATGTCAATATATATAATGAGCTAATAGGCATACAATCAAAACTTACTCATTTAACGCAATCCTAAAATTAAAAATGTGATTTTCATCAGCAAGAGAAGCAAATTTACAAACTTAACCAGTAAAAACAGTATTAAATCGTAGATATTGCATTTTTTTTTACATCATTGTACTTAAGTATTTTATTTAAATCTACTATTGCATCACCATTAAAACGTAAGCATGTTAAATGATGTGTAAGATACAAACAATTTATTGCATGGTTTGTACTACACTCATTTAACACTTTTAGAGAAAACTATGGTTATTTTATTGATTTATGCATGTTGTTTGATTTTTCTAGGCTAATTTTATTCATATTTTAATCAAAACATGAATAAATGTATTTTTTCTTATCATCGTGTCTTTATATCCGTTAAGGCTATATGCATATATAATCTCTAATGAGGCAGGGGGGAGGAAGGAAGCATTTTAGATTTAGTTAACCCGAATTTTCGTGAAAAGAGAGGGGGAAACCATTTTAGGAAAAAATCCTCAGTAGTAGAACCTGACGGGATTCTAACCCCGATCTCCCCGTCATCTGCAGGACAGCCCAAAATAAGAGCGATGCCTTAGAAATTTCGGCCACTGAAGTGGGCAAGTAAATGTATGCTATAAACTTTTTTCCCTTTTGGATATCATTTGTCAATTTCCTAATCTAAATTTATTTTGAACTATTCATACCAACATACTATTTACAAAAATATATGTGTTGGATAGCTTTTAATTGATTATTAACTACACGGTATAATGGATTAGATAATATATGATTTATAAAAAATTTTTTTATCAAAGACGCTCTTAAGTAAATGAGTTCAATTTTCAATTTTGATATCATTAAAATTAATTGGAATCATATTTTAAAACCCAACAACGCACAGAACAATATAAAATTATTTTTAATATGACGTTTAAATAAGGCATGCTAATTATTTTAAAATACGAGTATGAGACAAAATATTTTCAAAGTAAATTCTATCCTCAATATTCTATACCGAACAATTTGGTTTGTATTTAATCTTAATTACGTATATCACTAGTCTATAAAAATAATCGAAACCAATTTACATGTAAAAACATTTATCAAGAACTAAAAACTAATAAAACAAGCTTCAGTAGTAACGTGCTTTTTTACACTTATTTAAAAAAAGAAATATATTTTAGTTTAGGGCTAGTTATTTTGTTTTATGGAGGTAGATTTTCTTAAGGGTAGTAGTAACCCAGAACCTATTTTAGACAATTTCTTATAAGTTTGTACGATTCCATCGTACCATTTTCTTATAACCATGTTTTACTACCCATCCGAGTTCATACTATCCATGCTTTGTAAAATATACTATTTCTTATACCATAAAAGACAATAGATATTTATATTTATATTATATTTTTTGTTCCTAAAATTTATGGGACAAATCAGTTTGAAGTGTATCTCTGCAAAGTTCATTCCCTTTTGGATAGTATTTTAGTCCAAGGTAATTTCCCCCCTCATCCCCCCCCTCCCCCCAGGTAAACCTATAACTTCTCTTATGCTAATCTATAACTGTCCAAAAGGCAATTATAGATCGTAAACAAACCCAACGAGAAATAAAGTTTACTGTAAATAAGCAGAGAAAGTTGAACACTTGGTGCAAAGCAGGATCGCATCAAACGGATGTTTTGATCAGCGAAGTTAGTGGACCGGGACGTTCATGTTTCGAGATGTTCGCGTGATACCCGCCAAGAACGGTGTGAAGAGGTGTGAAGAGGAAGGTAAGGGAGTGAGGTTATGAACATCCCGAACCTTCACGCTCGTACACACTCTCTTCTAAGCAATACACTTTCAGAGAAAGAGCATGACCCCAAGAGTTCATTTCAAATGCACTGCAGATGAATACCTACCTAACCTTGAGTGAATCACACTAATGGCTCCTATTGGTAAAAATAGCGTTGTCATTCTCTTGTTTTCACTTAGTCAATCGTCCCTCAAATATCAACACACATTCTAACCGCTTAAAGGCCGAATGGTCTAAGGCGTCACTCACGTGAGGAGGAGATCGGGGCTCGAATCCCAATCGGGTTTACCGAGGGTGGTTTTCCTAAATGGTTTCCCACTATCCTTCTAAGAAAATGTAGTTGGATTATTTCTAAAATGCTTCCTTCCACATTCATACCTCATTAGAGTAATTATCATTGTATGTGTGTAACCTGAACCGGTAAAATAAATAAAATAATGCAAATTTTGAAACGCTGGCTCTTAAATGTTGCCAGTAGCTCCTTCTTGCCCCAGTCCACCACCACCACCTTAAGACACAACAGAAAGTGAGGAGAGTTGGCAACAGTTAACTGAGAGAGAGAGCGAAGATAGGTATTTATTCTATAAGACCTGCAATTCCCTCAGAGTTGGTTTTCACTATAGTTATTAAAAGTGAACACGGGGTAGTTAAGACAACTGTATGGCGTGAGATAGCACCACTGTCGGTTTGGTCCTAATTGGTAGGGTCTGGCTGGGCCTCTAATTTTGAAACGTGCGAGTAGCGATTCGCTAGCGTATTTCTCTAATCTCGCGCACAATTTTGCAAACCTCTAATTTTGAATCGTCTGCGCTGCAAAAACTGACGTCACACTTTCTCACAATCTAGAGTTCGCGTGTTCAAATCCAATCATCTCCATTTTTTTATTTATCAGACTTTAAACTTTAATTTTAAATGATTGTATTAGTAACATATAATTTGTTTTAAATATTTTTTACATAAGTATACAAGTTATTTGAGCCTACGTAGACTACCATAGCATTCTTATTTTAAAATAATTTAGCAAGATAGTAAATTAAAAATGGTACATTAATTTTGAAATTTTGTATGTAAGTGATTATTTAAATTAAATTAATGGGTTTTATGACATAAAAATGTACACATTTAAAAATAAGGCTAAGCAAGCTAATTATTATTCGCACAGTAAAAACCTTTGAGTATATCTATACATTAAAAATAGTGGCGAAGATAACATAACATATTAGTGAATTATAATTATTAACAAGTGATTTAAATTCAGACAAAAAATTAAAATATTATAATACGGGTGGGATCGATCTCAAGGAACATCTAAGTGAGCTAAAGTGGATACTGAGCAGAAGGCTGGTTTAACTTTTACTCATATAACATGAGAAAATTTTGAGACAACAAGCTTAGATACATACAACTGGAACATGGTTTCCTGATAAAACGAAACAAATCGTTTTACATGATGCACTCAATACAAAAATAGTGTTTACTTTCAGTTACGTATCTTGTATAACAGCGCGTTGTGGCATCTCATAGCCTCAATCCTTTGGCACGTCATGGTTTTACAGTGTTGTCAGATTGAAAACTCAGTCTCAAGCGAAACAACACTAAACCGACTCGCACGACAACAGAAACATTTCAAACTTAGCTCTGTTTTGGTACAACCTGCGATTTGCGAGTTTGATCGCTAGCGAATAGTTTCGCAAGTTTAAAAATTAGGGGTCCTGGCTACGCCCAGTGGCACCCTCTTGTCGGACTCGCTTTTGAAAAAGCACACTCGCAAGACGTGTTACATTTGTTTTCCACTTAAACAAAAACTGTCTGCAGTAAAATGTATATACGAGATTTCAACCAATATGACTTCCTCATCAAAATTATATTAAAATTTACAAACTATGCGAGTTAAATAGAATCAAATTAATATCTGAAAAAGTTAGTTTGCCCGTGTACCTACTCTTGTTGAAAAATGAAAATACAATAGCTTTTAATATATATGTTCATCAACTTTTATCATTTACTAAATAACTTGCTTTTGTTTCTGATTGGTGACCTGGTGGTCTAGGGGTAAGGTGTCAGACTTCTGTGCTGGCAGCCGGGGTTCAATCCCCGGTCCCGGCACATATTTATCTGATTACTAAACCCTTCCTTCACCTCTGACAATACATCTTGTGAATGTGAGGAATGCTAGGCCTCCACCGTGGTTCGGATTCCACGTTAAACTGTAGGTCCTCCATTTCATCTCACAATCATCCTACCATTACACATTAGCGTAAGTGCGTATAACCCGAACGGGTAGTAAGACGCGGTGCTAGTAATACTAATAATGTTCCTGATTGGCTGAATGCAAGACAACGCAACTACAAGAGATGAGCAATGTTCATCTCCTTCCGACAAGGTATTCCGACATACGACTGCGCTTGCGTGTGATTGTCTGGACATAACACTATTAAGAGTGCGAGTGGGTGGTTTGCCCTAAATGGTTTTCCACTCTCCCTCTACTTAAATAATAATAATAATAATAATAATTACAATAATACTCCGCGTGTGCTACATCAATCGTATCGCAGCAGTGGAAATCTTAGCCGGTACCAATGTATCATTGCCCAGGGGATTCCCGAATGTACTAATCGTACATACATTCGGTGGAAGTTCCTTCCATGCCCTGACGAGATGTGATGATGATGATTATGATAGTGTGGAGAGTGTAGAACTAGTAGAAACACCTAAACCTAGCTCAAGCCTAACTAACCAAACCCTAGTGACCGTTTGGGGTGATTCCCCTTTCGGGGAAAATACTCAAGTTACCAGATGGGAATCAAGCCCGGGACCCCTAGTCTCATAGCCTGGTGCACTGACCATTATGCCATGGGGCCGGTTTTCACGCAAATACAAATTTAGCTTTCCTTATCCCTAACTCATTATAGTAATTAGTACATAATTATGCATATAATCTGAATAGACGTAACGAATGTTTTACTGTAGTCATGTTTTTAGGGAGCCTGTTTAACTTTGATTAAAATTAATTACGTTTAACAACAATTATATCACCTATAAGTGATCAATTTTTAAAACTAAAATTATCAAAAATTCATCCGAGAAAATTAATTATTATTTCAACTTCTGCCTACTTCTAACGAAATGAAAAAAATAAACAAAAAAATTACCACTGGCAGATATTATTTTCGTGATAATAAATAGTAGAAGAATAAAAAGAAAGATTATTCTCGAAATAGACCACTCTATGCTCCCATCACTCCAGTAATAAGACTCATTATGTAAAGTAGTGGATCAGGAGTTGTATGGTCCGAACTGCTTGAGGGCGAGCTAAGTGAAACCGCTGAGGTGCATTGCTCCCAATCTCTCCCCTTAAGGGGTCCGGAGAATCTTGGGTGGGGACTAATAGACACGTATAATATATCATCTCACTCCGCGAACTTTCAGAGAGAGAGAGAGAGAAAGAGGTGTATTCTGCGAGTATCTCCGCATCTGTACCGTCATTATGCGCCTGAGCCTCTTATGAACTTACGTCAAGGGAGTAACAACTTGAGAAACTATTGCTTTCTGGTGGTGAGTGTAATAGAGGAGGAGGGGAGCAAAGTAGGGGGAGGATTTAAGGAAATAAATGGTCTCTTCCTATTTTGTAAACATGGTATTTAAGATGCGGCAGAATTTTACAGTTTTTATAGAGGTGAAATTTTGTTGACCAAAATAAATCAAATATTTATCCAGTCGCAACATAGAGTATAGTTTTCTGCACATGCTAATATCAACAGATCTTGAATATCTGTCAAGGGTGTCCTGGAATTTTGTCAAAACTTGTCCTCTTCATTTAAAAAGTTTTGACAATATTCCAGGACAGCCTTGACATATATTCAAAATCTGTTGATATTTTCATGTGCAGAAAACTAAACTCTATGTTGCTACTGGAGAAATATTTGATTTATTTTGGCCAAAAAAATGTAATGTTATAAAAACGGTAAAGACACTTGCGCTCCCTTCTGCCGCACCTTAAGGGTGCTACATGGGAGAGCAATGAGAAGCGTTGCAGACGTTTAGAAAGTCAACTCCTCTCGATAACTCGTACTAATGGTAGTGGGGGTCTGACCGGGTTACGAAAAGTCCGTCTTATCGAGGGGAAATAAAGTTGTACCTAAGGAATGAACATTTATACTTTATCTAAAGTAATATTAAACTTTAATGTGAGGAGGTAAACAATACCTATAGGTTAAGACACACACAAATAACACAGCCAGGTACTGTATTAGGAAATGTTGAGATTACAGTAGGCTTACATTACTTCCAAAGTGTCTATATACTGTACTG
>CABEEJ010001062.1:33649-44839 GCA_901482245.1 Timema douglasi | reverse complement strand
TATACGCACTTACGCTAATGTGTAATGGTAGGGTGATTGTGAGATGAAATGGAGGACCTACAGTTTAACGTGGGATCCGAACCACGGTGGAGGCCTGGTATTCCACACATTCACAAGTTTTGATTAATAAACGTCTTGTCAGAGGTGAAGGAAGGGTTTGGTAATCAGATAGATCTGTGCTGGGACCAAGGATTAAACCCCGGACCCCCCGCACAGAAGCCCGAAACCTTACCCCTAGACTGCCAGGTCACCAGCATAACAATTAATTTCCTATTTAAAAGATCGTCGATCTTCGTAAAATATATATTTTCGTATAACTCGGAAACTAACCGTTTTATAAAAATATATTTCAAATAAAGTATTTTTATTTATATTCGTCCTAGATATTTGCAACGATAAGTTGTTTCGTATCTCAAATAGTTGAGGAGATATGAACAACATTGAAGATATTAGCTTGTCTTGAGAAATGTTCACATGCCAAATCATGTTTTATGTAACAATCACTTTTAGTTTAGTAGTTTTTACTTTCTAGTAGTTCCTCGGGTAGAGAAAGTATTGTGATCATCAAAAAATATAGCTCGAGATTTTTATGGATGTCGACACTTACTTCACTAAGGATTACTGTATAATTAGCGTTTTCGTAACTTATTGAAAGAACAAAATATATTATTAAAACTATTTTGTTTTTTGTTTTGCTGTTGTGTCAACAAGAAATATTATAGTATATTAAATAATAAGTTAAAACGTATTATATTCAAACTAATATTATGTTATAACTGACCATCCAAATAAAAATAAAATGTTTTTGTAACTTAAAGAGAGAGCCATGCAAATATTAGTTACAAAATAAAACACTTTTTATATTTTGTAAATAGCGTAAGAACACAATGACAAGGTTTGACGAATGGATACATGGTATTTTTTCCTAGCTGTCCCATATCACTTCTCCTATTTTGGATGTCCAATAGGTGTTTTTTTTGGTGGCTCCGCATCTTACTATCCGTCCATACTACCCGAATTTAACAACACTAATGAGTTAAGAATGAGGAAAGTTGACTTTCGAATACTATATAACCTTATTTGCATAGTTGTAGAGTGAGATAACATTTAAGAAATAATTCTTTCAATATATCTGGCAGGGATTCAAACCCTGAAATATCCGTCACCGGAAAACAAGATTAAATTTTTTTACGTTTAATCCACTTGGCCAGCTATGCACATGCTTGGATGGAAAATAAACGCATATTCAAATTATGACAGTTTGGTGTGTTTGAAAAATGGCTCAAGACACAACTAGCATTAATGTAAGAGCCCGCTTCCATGACCGCATGGTCTAAGGTGTCACTCTCGTTTTAGAATGAACTGCCGATACCAGGAAGATTGGGGCTAAAATCCAAGTCGGGTGTCCAGAGATAGGTTTTTCCTTCATATTTTCCTACTTTCCTTCAAGAAAATATATGTAAATTTCCTCTAAATTATACCTTACTCATTCCTGCTTCATTACTTACTCCATGGATTTAGTAATTCAAAGTTCATTGCCGCATTTACAAAAGGACACCACATATCCCTATTTTGAGCTAGTTATATTTAGCTCACCTCATTACACCCTATCCCTATTTGAGCTGGTTCTATCTAGTCCACATCATTACACCCTATCCCTATTTGAGCTAGTTCTATTTAGCTCACCTCATTACACCCTATCCCTATTTGAGCTGGTTATATCTAGTCCACATCATTACACCCTATCCCTATCTTGAGCTAGTTCTATCCAGTCAACCTCATTACACTCTATCCCTATTTTGAGCTAGATCTATTTATTATTATTATTATTATTATTATTATTACTTAGCACCACGTCTCACTACCCGTTCGGGTTATACGTTTAAAGTACTAATTACGCTAATGGATTAGGAATTGGAAAGGTTGAATTAGAGGAAATGAACCCACAATTGCGTGGAGGGAGAGTAGGAAACCATTTAGGAATAACAAACCAGTTCACCCAACCGAGATTTGAACCTCGATCTCTCCGTCCTCAGCAGTCGAGCTCAACACGACACTGAGGCGGGTTAGTTCTATCCAGTCCACCTCAATACACATCTTGAGCTAGTTCTATCCAGTCCACCTCACTACACATCTTGAGCTAGTTCTATCCAGTCCACCTCACTACACATCTTGAGCTAGTTCTATCCAGTCCACCTCACTACACATCTTGAGCAAGTTCTATCCAGTCCACCTCACTACACATCTTGAGCTAGTTCTATCCAGTCCACCTCACTACACATCTTGAGCTAGTTCTATCCAGTCCACCTCAATACACATCTTGAGCTAGTTCTATCCAGTCCACCTCATTACACCCTATCCCTATCTTGAGTTAGTTCTATCCAGTCCACCTCATTACACTCTATCCCCATCTTACGTTAGTTGTATCCAGCCCAGTCCAGTTACACCTCATATTTTTCAGGTATATTCTAATGCCATCCTCTCTGCGTATAATCTGAGCGTGTATTGAAACAAGGTTGGATAACACTAAATATAATCTAAATAGTACAGTGTGAACCGGTGTGTGTATCTGAGAGCCCGCCTCACGGGTCCACAGCTGTTAACAACGTCCTTGCAAGACGTGGAGGTCATCCCGTGGCTTGGCTGCGAGGTACGGGGATTACAGTACATTCCCCTAGGCCAGGGGTCTCCAACCCTGTGCCCGTCGAGCCTTTTGCGTCTACCCGCCGCTTTTTGACCACATCTGAAAAGTACTTGACTAATAATTTTAATCTGTCACTTTTCCGACAAAAATCAAGTTTGTACTTATCTCCAGTTATGCTGTTATCAAGAAGTTGGTGATTGAAAGACTCTCCCCCCTCCCCCTCTTTCCAATCCCTCCCTCTCATTCCTCTTTCTTCCCCGGCTCATTTACCAAGTGTACTTTTACTCGGAACCACCGTAGTTTCGAGCTGAATGGTTTTGCTTTTTCCTAATCTCAAAGACCTACCCTCTTCTATCATTCTTTCACACTGATTAATACCATGATAATACTTCCTATTTCCATTGTAAATATCTTGACAGGGGTCTACCCAGCTTTGTTGCCTGAATAAACACAGAATAAATATATATTTTAAAAAAGTACCTAAGCACCAAAATGGCGGTGGGTAGTTAAATATTTCCTAGTGTATTTATTGGCATTGACTTTTCTTTCGGTGAAAATTGTTTCAATTGGTTTTGGACTAATTTTGAATCATATTATATGCGAATTAAAAAAACATTTTAAACTCACAATTAAAAAAAAAAAATATGTTGTTGTTTTTGGGTGTGTTATTTGCATTATGAATTATGATCGGCTATAAATTTAGTTGAAAAAGTGATTGGTGCCCGCCACACTACCGTTAGTTTTGAATCTGCTCTAAGGTACAAAAAGGTTAGGGACCTCTGCCTTAGGTGGTCGCTCTATTAGAGATGTGGAGCTCGTCAACGAATAGCTGATCAAAATGAACGATCCTTACAACGGAACTAGACGAACTAGTTCACGTTTCTCGCAGTGATAAAGCGTTCAAAGTGAATGCAAGATGATGTGACAGTGAACAAACGTGATACTCCGACCGATCTTGGGCAGAGAAACGAAGTTACACCAAAATATTTATCTCTATTTACCGGTATGTTCACGAACTGAAAAGCAAATGAATTACAAGCTGTAGGTAATGAACTGGTGAACGAATGGACTTAAAATTGTTTTAACGACTGAGCTACAAGATATGTATCGTAAACAGGTGTACGACTGTACTTGGAATTGTAGAACACGAACTGGTGAACGGCTGGGCCACAAATTGTAGGTTGTGAACTGATGAACGAGTCAACTATTATTATTATTATTATTATTATTATTATTGGTGTTTAGAGGCCCATCGACACACTGAGGTCATTAGAGCCTTAACAAAATACACATACATAGTAAAATCTACATAGGAGAGAGTCAAAATATTCACCTGTTTCTATAGAGAGGTGAAGACACAATGTAAAAATACAATATAAAAAGAATAGATCTCAATATGAGAAAAATACCCATTTGGGACAATCTATAGGGGTACTTAAATGGGCTCAGAGTAAAAATTGAGTGAAACACCTGCTAAAAAAAACCATAGGTGTACCACGGCAATAAAAAGACAAAACAAACATATTAAAACAACATATTAGTTAAAATGACAAGACTAACATGTTAAAATAATAGTTTGTTAAAAAACATGTAAAAGTGTACTAAAATAGTTAAAAAGACAAAACAACACATTAAAGAATAGCCTGGCGTATAAAATGGAGTAAACAAATAACTCCTTCAGCGCTGTCGCGTAATAAAAAACGATTGCCACCTTTAAAATTAAGGGCCAGGCGAATTGGGGCATACTTGCGACACTCCATCAAAATGTGGTACACACTAAGGGGAGCATCGCAAAATTCACACACTGGAGGTGGATCCCCTTGAGTCAACTACAAGATGTAGTTCCAAACTGGTGACCGAGTGAACTAAAAACTTTAGAACACGAACTGGTTAAAGACTGAGATAAAGGCTGCAATTCATGAACATCTGAGCTAGATAAATGAACTGCGCATTTCAGTGAAATGAATCACCTTGAACTATTCCTATGCAGCCCACTTAAAAATAGATGTTACGGTGACCGGAAAAAAACGGAAACGATAAAAGCTCACATGAAAATTCCGCACAATGATAAAATCCCACGATCATAAATACTCACTGGAAAAAAGCTCACACGGAAAAATGCCCACACGGAAAAATGCCCACACGGAAAAATGCCCACACGGAAAAATGCCCACACGGAAAAATGCTCACACGGAAAAATGACCACGTGGAAAAATGATCACACGGAAAAATTAGCACAAGGATAAACGCCCACACGAAAAATGCCCACATGAAAAATGACACGAAAATACGAAAAATGCTCACATGGAAAAATTCACACACGAAAAAAAATTATAAATCAATGTTAATTTTTAACGGAATGCAAGTTTGATTGGGGTTTTGCATTACTAACCTTTTAGTTTCCACTTGTAAAGTGCGCGTTTGATTTATTCTTGTTCATTCATAAAGTTTGCATTAACTTTTTTGGATCTTTTTGTTAATTTAAAGTAATTTTTTGGAATTGTTAGTGTCATTTTATGGATACTTTTTGGTCATATATTAGGTCATCAAAATCCTGGCCCTGGTAAAACACCATGACCAATGTTTTCAACAAGTGCTTAGGGTTCAAATAAAATACAAAATATATCAAAATAGAGTTATATTTAATTGTTATAAATACAATTAAGTTGTATCTACATGCTGATGTAGTTTATTAAGTAGGCGACTTATTACATAACATAAAGATTACTACTCTAAAAAATTTAAACTGGAAGTATACATTTTAATACGAAATGTTGACTCTTGGGGACCCAATATAAATATTTTTACTTTCTCGCTACCTTACAGGTAGAGCAAGTATTGTGATCATAAAAAAAAATCATACTCAATATTTTGATGAATGTCGACGTTTCACGATCCTCCGAATCTGAAAAACTTGTTTTCGCAATGTCTGTCTGTCTGTCCATCTGTCTGTCAGTCTGTACCTAGGGCTAGAGCCTAAACTATTTTACCGATTGGGCTAAGACTCGGTATCTAAGATCACCCCGAGGTAATTTTGGAATTGGATATCCAACCTTAAAATTAAGGGTAGTTTTCTTAAGGGCGGAAAGAGAAAAAAAATCGATTTTATCACAATTGGCTTTAACAGTTTTGATTAATATTTCATTTCTAAACTTTGATCAATATTACAAACTAAATGGATAGCCTCAATTTTTCGTCAAAATGACTTTAAGGATTCCGGTCTGTTGCATAAATTCTAATTGAGAAAAATTCCATAATCTCAGAATCGGTTATAACGATTTTGATTAAAGTGCGCACCTAGTCGTTGATTAAGATTATAAACAACATTGACTTTTTCATTTTCCCATGAAAATGAATTTTAGGGTTCTTTACAGGAGTGAAAATGTTTTATATCTCCGCAACTATTAGAGATACTAAATGACTTATCACTCTACAATTTTAGTACTATTAAAAGTAAAAAACTTTTATTTGAAACATATATTTATAAAACCAATCGTTTCTGATATATTGGTAAATATATCAATATAATTTTGTGAGAATTAGTTGTGAAGAGATACTTAGGTTCAAACGCAATAATTCTCTAATGCCATGGAGTAAGCAAATAAGTAAGTCTCTCAAGGAGTTGATGTTTTTATCTTTAACCTCTTGGGGTAAGTGTTTGTACAGCACAGGGGTGGATCCAGGATTTTCGAGAGGGTGGGAGGGACGTGGGTGCTCCCATATGAATTGAGTCGGGGGTGGGGGCTTCATGAAATGTTGACATAAAAATACTTCAAACTTTGAGAGAAAATTTTTGAGTAATTTTCAGTGTAACGCTAAACTTGGGAATAATCCTCTAATGAAGGGTATAACATGAAATCTGCTATTAGTATTGAAATTTATTAAAAGCAAATAATAAGAACATATTTCGTGATTATTAATAGGGAAAGAAGTTTGAACATTATAACAATTAAAACGTGTGTGTGGTATTATTCAAAGATTTTGTTTAAGTCACATTATTTAAAAATAAATTATTTCAAAGATGTTTATTTATTATTAATAATTAAAATAGTAATAATAAAAATGATAAAGTAATTTTAAACCTAAGCAATGTTTGTGCAGCAAGTTGAAATGCACACAACTTAAATTTGGGTAGTTTCATTAATGCCCATTTCCACCATTTTAATATTTAATGTGATTGTTTTAAGTATTAATAACAATTACCGTATATTAATAATTTAATAATATTACCAATAACAACTAAAAAAATGAATGCTGGTTAGTGAGATTGTATTACGTGACAATAAAATTATTAGTACCTTTAACATTTAATTAATTGGTTTAATTTCTTGAAGGGAAGCGCGCTCCCCCCTCCCCCCCCCCAGGTCCCCCCACGCTCCCCCTCTGTTACAGCAATTATTTATCTCTCTCATTTTATACGTAATAGTCAATAATTACCTATTTTATTGGTCAAAATTTATAAAAGAAAAATTTAATAGCAATGCGATAACCATAAGATGAGCATCCCCTAATAAAATGTCGAGTATTTTTAACCGGAAGTCAAAATTGCAATATGAAGTATTGACCCTTGGAGACCCAATATCGATATTTTTTTATTGGTCCAGATGTACAAATAAAGACGTTAATTCTTTAGAATTAAAATTATAAAATTTATAACCATGAGTAAAAAAAAATGTTTATAACTATAGCACAATTTTTTCGCTAGTTTGCTAGTGTATATTATATTGCGAATTTTGAGTAAATATCTACATTTTTAAACACTAGAGAAAGAAAGTATGTGCATAGTTCTGTACCATTTATTTTTGTAGGTACATACATACCACAGATACCAATTTGGAACAAAATCGTTGGAGCCACTTTTAAAATATTTTTAATTTTCTAATATTACTCATAATTATATTGCCCTTCAATTCACTTTTACCCAAAAACCAAATATAAAATGTTATCTCCCTTATTTAGGAGGTCAAACATAGTCTATATATCAATTTCAATCAAAATCGTTAAAGCCATTTTCGAAATTGGAATCCAAAAAAAGCACGCACCACCCTTAATTTGAGAGCTAGGGTGAAAATGAAAATAAAATCCGGGGGTGTATACTTCTAAAAATTTAATATCAAGTTTGAGCACATACATAGACAGACAAACAAGGAGACTAACAAAATTTTAAAATGCAGTTTTTTTTCCTGTTAATTTTTTTTATTTCGATTCCGGTTTTTTTTTCACGATTACAATACTTTCTCTTTTGATGAGAAAGTAAAAATGAATGGGGGCAGTTTTCTCTTCCATGTGCGCACGTTTAGTGTGAGCTTTTTTTCCCGTGAGCATTTTTCCATGTAAACATTTTTCCTTGTGGGCAATTTTCCATGCGGGCTTTCTTCCGTGTGGGTTTTTCTCTCCGTGTGGGTTTTTTCTCGTGTGGGCTTATTTCCGTGTGGCCATTTTTCCATGTAGGCTTTCTTCCGTGTGGGTTTTTTCCGTGTAGGCATTTTTCCATGTGGGCTTTCTTCCGTGTGGGCATTTTTCCATGTGGGCTTTCTTCTGTGTGGGTTTTTTCCATGTGGGCTTTCTTCTGTGTGGGTTTGTTCCATGTGGTCTTTTTTCCATGTGGGCTTTCTTCCGTGTGGGCATTTTTCCATGTGGGCTTTCTTCCGTGTGGGCATTTTTCCATGTGGGCTTTCTTCTGTGTGGGTTTTTTCCATGTGGGCTTTCTTCTGTGTGGGTTTGTTCCATGTGGTCTTTTTTCCATGTGGGCTTTCTTCCGTGTGGGCATTTTTCTATGTGGGCTTTCTTCTGTGTGGGTTTTTTCCGTATGGGCATTTTTCTATGTGGGCTTTCTTCTGTGTGGGTTTTTTCCGTATGGGCATTTTTCTATGTGGGCTTTCTTCTGTGTGGGTTTTTTCCGTATGGGCATTTTTCTATGTGGGCTTTCTTCTGTGTGGGTTTTTTCCGTATGGGCATTTTTCTATGTGGGCTTTCTTCTGTGTGGGTTTTTTCCGTATGGGCATTTTTCTATGTGGGCTTTCTTCTGTGTGGGTTTTTTCCGTATGGGCATTTTTCTATGTGGGCTTTCTTCTGTGTGGGTTTTTTCCGTATGGGCATTTTTCTATGTGGGCTTTCTTCTGTGTGGGTTTTTTCCGTATGGGCATTTTTCCATGTGGGCTTTCTTCTGTGTGGGTTTTTTCCGTGTGGGCTTTTTTCCATGTGGGCTTTTTTCCATGTGGGCTTTCTTCCGTGTGGCTTTTTTCCATGTGGGCTTTCTTCCGTGTGGGTTTTTTTCCTGTGAACAATTATAGTTGTGGTTTTTTTTCTGTGTGGAGTTTTCATGTGCGCTTCTTTCACTTGCGCTTTTTCCCCCCTAGAATCACATGTTACTACTGGCGGCGCGGTCGACTTCAAACAATGAGACCGACCGAATCAACAGCTTCGAACCACTAAAAAGTGCAACAACTGCCTCGGATTTTACAACCGACAGAACGAAGTACTCTAGAGGGTGTGAATTATACAGGTTTTATTGCACCATGTGAAAATATAAAAGGTAATTGCAGTTTTGTATTATAAAGTGGATTTTTATTTGAACAAACCTAATCATTACTGCCCCTCTGTCAACCTCATATACTTTTATTCCCTCGTCAACCTTTTACCCCTTCTTCTACCTCTACTGACGTGTTTTATTTTATACGCGCCATGGAATAATGGTGTAAGGATGAGTAAGTTAGAATTTAGAGGAAGTGTACCCACATTAGCGTGGAGTAAGAGTAATACACTAATAATAATAGAAAAAAAAACTACAGCCATTTGGGGTAGTACTAGAGTCCAAGTATCCCCTTCATTAATTTTAAATAGATTACTTGATTTATTTGCGAGTTTAGAAGACTCAAATAACATTTTTTTAATGACAATTTAGTTTCCTTACGCGATCGACTGATAGTTGCTGTGATATCGAAAGGTAAATCGTGATCGATCGATTGGTCGCCGATTCCTAATCCAAACTAAATAACCAGGGTCTTCGGCAGCCACCTCAGTTTTTAGGAGAGGCTTGTAGTCCCCAAACCTCAATTTTTAACCGTAGAGCAGGCAGGAATCTCAAACTCTCAACCCGATTCATGGTTCCATGTGGCCCGCGGACTTTATTATGAACCAACATTGTACCGTGAAGTTTTAAAATAGTGGTGGGCAGAGTGCGGCCCGCAGATGGTTTCAATACGGCTCACGAAAGGATTCCAAATTCCGAAAGAAAAAAAAAAGTGTTTAGAAACGAAATATAGTTTATTTTAATTTCTAATTTATAGTTTAGTGACCAGTGCCAGTCTACAAAGTATTTAACATTTCCCGACACTTTACCCCTAATCATTAGCTTCACTTCTGAGAGTAACCTCGTTCCAGTTGGAACCAGACTATGAAAAACTTCTAGAAGAACAGTTCCACTCATCACATACTCATCACACACTCATCACACACTCCTTCATTCAAGTATGTAGACTATCTATTTTATTTAAGTATTTGTTAAATAATGTAGACAACTCACATTGTATTAGAATTAGATATTACTATACAAATCCATTGAATATTTAATAGGATTTAATCGTACGAATGTTTTGTAAAATGTACCATTGTAACTTTTTAATAAACTATGTTAGCCCTCCTGGCATTTTTCTCTTTTGTTTTGGCCCCCTCCCCGGAATGTTTGCCCATCACTGGCTTAGTAGATACGCCATTTAAGATTCTAATATTCGTAAATTGATCAATGTTTGGGGATTTCTAAGAATTGAGGTTGGTGCACTAATTTTTTTTTACTCTTCACTCACAAGAAATTGATTCCCAAATATTGTTAAATTTGCGCACTAAATATGTACAGCGTTTGGCATCACATTAAAGTGACTTCAGCACAAGATTTAAAGTATAGCATCCACAGGCTTGCTGCAAAATAAAATTCTTATATTTTTGGGACTACATAGAGTAGATCCTTAATGTTTGGAGAAAGTGAGGGTGGATTAATGTATGTATGTATGTATATATGTATGCATGTATGTATATATGTATGTATGCATGTATGTATATATGTATGCATGTATGTACAGTGGACTTACCACTTTTGTGGTTTTACATGACAGCTAGCAGAAGCTAGCAAATGGTATCAGTTACGCCAACATTGTCTAAAAATAACTTTTGTCACCATATTTGGAAACAATGATTATTTACTAATTACTACTATTATAATTACTAAAAATATTATCAATCACTTTTAACAATACTTCCTCAAAGATTACAGTATAATTTCTCTTTTCATAATCAAATGTAAGAAAAAAAAGTCTAGTGATTTCATTTTAGTTTTTCTTTTCATTCTTGTGGCAATTACCGGTTAAATAGAGCGTAAAATTCTACATTTAATGTTATTATATTCAGATATTAATATTTTTATAGCTGCCCTCGTATATCTTTAACATAAATAAATGGTTTGTGATAATAAAGAGGAAATAACATTCAAAATGTTTGTGAAATAATATAAAGTTTAAATCTTGTAAACAACGAGTATTAACACAATGGCC
>CABEEJ010001062.1:0-29613 GCA_901482245.1 Timema douglasi | reverse complement strand
GCCCGGGGGGGGGGGGGGGGGGGGGGTTGAAGCATCTTTTTATTCGTTGAAATCTTCTACTGTAACAAGTTATAAGATAATATTAACACAATCCCGAGTAATAAAATGACTTTTTACTTTGTCTCAGTAAGTGGTTGTTTCTACCAATGAATGCCTTAATCTTCTTCCTCGTTCATTTTATGGCAGTTTTTTTAAGATAAATAATAGACTCTACTAGAAATAATGAAGTGATTTATAGTTACGTAAACGATTGGTGACAGTCTCTATGGTCTAGTTGTAAGAGTACCTGGATACAGGTACACAAGTCCCTGGTTTGATCCCCAGTGACTCCAGATATCTCCATGAAGCAGTGGGTCTTGAACGGGGTCCTCATGAGGACAATTATTGTGAAGCTACTTCAATCAAAATGTAGTTATTATTTTTTTACTATATTTTAGCGACTGTCCAAGCTACTCACATTTAATTAAACTTCTCGTATGAATACATTTTTAATCACTCCGTATCACTAACCTTCCGGTTTATACGCATATTTACGCTAATAGAGTATGAATAAAGAAGGTAAGATTAGAGGAAATGTATATACGTCATTTAGGGGTTTAAAAAAAAGCACCCTCAATACATCCTACGTGGATTCGAACCTTGATATCCCCATCATCGGCAGTCCATTTTTATTGCGACGGTTACGACTTAGTATCTCGACCCCATAATCAGGTAGTTATAACTACTCTAATGGGGTAAGGAAGAAGAAAGATACATAGAAGAATTAAACCCACATTTATGAGGAAGAATAATGGGAGACAATTCAAAGAAAAAAAACCTTTCAGCACACCTATCATAGATTAAAAACCTCTACCTTCCCTCCTCACCGCCAGAAAAACATACTATACTCCATTCACGGTAGGAATTACTCTCTGAAAGGTCTTTTTCCATACCAATATCCTACTATATAGTAAATTTATGGTAGGAAAAAGGGCCTTTCAGAAGTTAATTCCTACGGTGAATGGAATATATACGATACTGACATTTAGCCCACGTGGCCACCAATGCGGCTATGTTCTAAATAATACACAAGAGTGTAATGGACAGAGACTTCCCAAACTAAATTTGTATTCAAAGTATTTAAAGCCTACTTCAGTGGCCGAATGGTCTAAGGCGTCACTCTCATGTTAGACTGACCTGCTGAAGTCAAGAATATCGGGGTTAAAATCCTAATCAGGGTGATCTTACCTAAATTATTTCCCACTCTCCTTCCAAACAAATGCCGATAGATTACCTCTAAAATTCTTCCTTCCTCATCCCTGCCCAATTAGAGTAATTATCATGCGTATAGCCTGAACAGGAAGTAAGACACGGTGATAAAAAAAAAATCTACAGTATAATCAATAAATAACCCAGCCGGTTTTTCTGCTGGAAAATGAAACAGGACGGTAAACAATTAAATAAAGTACTTTTGAAAGGCTTTAGGTCTAGTTACTAGAGGAACGGTTGAGAATATTCACCAACGATTACTTGAGAATCCTTGCTGTGTTTAGTCATTGACACACACACCTATACACACACGCACACATTAACAATGTTCGTATCAAGAACTCGTCTCACTTCCCGTTTAACATGTAGATAGGTAATAAAGATCGAACCAAACGTCACATATGAACATGGTGTCTTCATTATAAAACATCGAACTTATGATCAGGGATCTTAGATTATTTAGGGGGAAAAAAACATTAGACACTAACTATTCTTTAGAAGAAAAAAAAAATAATGATCCCAAATTTGTTTTTCAGTTGAGTAAAGGATGGAGAAACTAGTAGGCCTACCTTTATGCTATTTCTGGTTTTGAGTGTGAGCTTGTATCCATTGTCCCGGTTAATTGTTCTTAAGAGTGCATCTCATGGCCGATCAACCAGGATATTAATTTGCCTAAAAGATTAAGTAATAGCCATAAATATGATAAAAATGTAGTTTTCTGAGTTATATACTTAAGAACTTAAGTGGCACAGGTGAAATAGGTTTCCATTTTTTTTTAAAAAATATATATATATAGACACAAATATAAATATATATATATATATATACACAAATATAAATATATTAGCACAGCATCTTACTACCATTTCAGGCTATAAGCAAACGTACTAATTACACTAATTGGTTAAGGATGAGGAAGGTTGAATTTATAGAAAGCGTAACCGCATTTGCATAGATCTCCTTGTCATCGGCAGTTCAAGCTATTGAAAGTGATGCCTCAGACCGTGCAGCCACTGAAGCAGGTGACTGTTTTTACCGAAACTGTCCAAGAACACGAATATTTACAACAAAAAACATATCAAGAGGGTGCATTATGTGCTATGCCATCTAAATGGCAACTATCTTCTTTAGTTCTGAAAAGGGATCTTAAGAGCGGCTATCCTCTTAAAAGCCAAGGAAAAAAGAATGGTCAGTTCTATTCTACAATCATCCGAAACCTTCGCTCAGTATTAGGACTTTTTAGTTTCGTATTCAATCCTTCACAAAGCAATAGAAGAAGAAAAAAACCATCACTTTGTTCGTGGGAGGTACAGCCTCTGGCTTTAAGATTCTTTACATCTCCTACCTTCAAAGGAAGAAACTACCGCAGATTAAACCATATCACTTGGCTCCATGCTCCGGAATTAATTCTATGCTAATTAAAAGCTCGTTTCTGTTTTGTAAAGATGGCGTGCAGAAGACGTTTTCATTAAAAGAAGCCGGACTGGCACAGTGCTTATATTGTTTATTTAATTATAGAACATGCTTGTGCTATGTATGGTAGTATTCTGATAGGAACGAACTTTAATAAAATTCAAACATATTATTTTTGTGGTCAAAATTGATAATATTATACTTTATTTTGTAGTATTGTTTCATAAGTAGGCCTATTGATATTATATCAGCCATGAAAAATATATATTCCTTTACGTATAAAGATATTAAATTGTTTTATAATTTGTATTACTATCAAAAAATCCTTATCTAAATTAGACTATAATTTACTTAAGTGTTCGAAAACAAACTACAGGTACTTAGGAAGATATTTGGTTCAGAAAGGGATGAATAGTATGCAGAATAGATAAAGTAATGACTGACGATGGGCCCTGACTCATCACCAGACATTGTTGGGGTAAAAAATCTCCCAGATTACACTGGGTATGACGTGCATCACCAATGGAATAATCTAGAACCGTGTCCAAGTGATTGAATGGTAAGCCCAATGAGAAGACACCATTGAGAAAACCTATATGCGGATGGGAAGCTAACCTTATAAGGAACCTGAAAGAGACGGTGTAATGAGTTGGATTAGATAAAACTAGGTCAAGAGAGGAAAAAGTTGGAATGAGGTTGAATGGATAGTACTAGCTCAAGATAGGGATAGTGTGTACTCTTTTTTCCAGTCGCCGAAGAATTATTAGCCCTTTTTTCATATAAAGATACTTGATCAATATAATAAAATAATAAAAATTAAAACTTTAACTATACAAAATTACGGTACCTATGAGCTAACTTCTTTTTCATAAGGTAACACAAAAAATGCCAAACATTTATTTTATTATGAGTTTATGGTATGTGAAGTTAAATCAAAATACTTTTATTATTATTCAATAAATCTCAACAAGTTTGAACCAATTTTAATGCTATTCATTGTAAAGTGACCCGCCTCGTTGAGCTCGACTGCCAAGGACGGGGAGGTTGAAGTTCGAATCTCGGTCGGGTGAATTGAGGGTGGTTTTTCCTAAATGGTTTTCCACTCTCCCTCCACTCAAATTCGGGTTCGCTTCCTCTAGATTCAACCTTACCAAATCCTAATCCATTAGTGTAATTAATTAGTACTTAAGCGTATAAGCGTGTTTATATAATATCAAGTTATATTAATTTAAATGTAACATTACATTTTTTCCTTGTACTAATATTTATTGAACTAGTTTCATGTTATATAGCTAGGTTATTTGAAATATAAAAATCAAATCAAATAAAATACAGTAATACTAGTGACATCCATTGTTTAACCATCCTTTGATACCAAAAATATGCCTATGTTCAAATCGAAATTGGACCTATTAAGTCAATTTTCTGTCAACAGAGACCGCGCGTACTACTTTATTGTGTAATCGATCAAGTAATAGGTTGTTTGTAAACTTGTAAATACCTTGTTAAATCTCGTTTCGGGTCGATCCGGTTCTAGGTCCGACTTGGATGTGGGACGAGCCAGATCCCGCGCGTGCGCAGTAGAAGGAATTCCAGAGAGGGACGGACAATGGACTTATAGAAACATCTGCGTTCTTAGATTAAGGAAAGGGTGTAGACAATTCCGCATCGGTGTGCACGTGAGCTAGGGTGTCGGCCTCGTCTGGTCTTGTCTGGTGAAGACGAGCAGGTCAGGGCTGGGTGGTTTTTCTCTCCATCGCACTCCCTGTGCATTGTGCTCCATCAATATATAGAGCACTATCTAGTTATATATCCTCTTTTAATTTCAATAGCGCTCTTTGCATATCTATAACACTAAATTTAAATATATATTTTTCGCGCTCTTTTTTGGTCTATTTTTCTTGTTTATTAGAGTTTCATTATTATTTTGTAATACAGTTAATTAAGTTTAGATTTCATGTTTAATTTTGACGTAAACGTTTGAGGCATGACGAAAGCTGAGCTGTGTTTGGTTTCTTTGTTTTGAAAGAAAGTATTATGCCATAATCATCCAGATTCTAGAAGAAGGGTCACCAAACACATTGAGTAAAGGAGTTACTTTAAAATGTCAAATTGTTTGGCAAATGTAATTGTATAGCCGTATCGTTCTTGGGATATAATTGTAATCTTTAGAGAGGCTAATGCCATAAAACATTTGTTAAATCAGTGGTGGGTTGTGTGGCTTGTTTAGTAATTGTAATGGGAAGAATGTTGAAATACCAGCACATTTCGAACTTAAGTGAACTTTTTAATGTTTAAAATATAAGGTTATTAATTTTTTTTTTGTATAAACAAAATTGTGGCTAAATAGGCCTATATTTGGAAAATATTTGTGCGTAAACCTACAGGTAAGAATAACATTCCCTTTCTTCCAAAACTTACTTTAACTTTGGTGAGTAGCTTTTCACCCCAATTTAATTTGTTTTTTTTTACCACATTTAGATTAAAATGATTCTCACAGGTTGATAGAGCACAACAACGGCTTCAATTGGAATGCAGAGTGCAGCACGAACCACGCTTCCTTCAAGACAGATCACACATATGCTTAACTTAAGACTAAATAAACTCTTACACGCAAGGGGCCCCCCCGTTTCTATTTTTGGGGACTGCGACTATCTGTTGCCCCCCCCCCCCCCCTCCCCTTACTTGGTTTTATTTTAAACTTGTTGTGTGTAAAAGAAAAANATTTTTGGGGCATGCGACTATGTCTTGCCCCCCCCCCCCCCTTTCCAATATTGTCCACGTATGTTCAAAACAAATGTGTAAAAAATATTCCAAGTGAGAACCATACAAATTAATAGCTTTGGAAAGCATATAATTTTTAAAAATTTGCCGGAAGAAACACACTCCAAATATCTTTCAAGAGCATCCAGTTTTCTAAAAATTTCTGGTAGGCCTATATGCTTACTCCAATTAGCTTTAAGGGGAATCTAATTATTTAAAAAATAATTCTAGCTAAACTAGTTCAAACCCCCACGAAATTTTATGAACAAAATATATATGGCTTTATTATCGTTCAAAAAATATCAAAATCTATATGCATAAAAAGAAAAGTCCTGACCCACTGACTGACTCATCAACGCCTAGCCCAAAACCTTGGACCTAGAAAGCTGATATTTTGCACAGAGGATCCCTTTGTGATGTAGACAAGGAATAAGGCCGGATTTTTTAAATATCCACAGGATAGGGAATAAAGAGGATTTATATAATTCTTATACCACAGTGGGTCACGGGCAATGCCATGTGGGACTGCTAGTTAAGGTACAAATACAAATTAGAGGGCTTTGTTACCATAAAAAGCACTTCACAGAGCTTCTAGAAGTGTTTAAAATTTAGAGATTTTCCAAGCCTTCAAGAGCTAAGGGGTTATTTTACCACGAAAAAAAAACTTCAGAGATCTTCTAGAACTGTTTATCATTTATAATTTTTTCTAGCTTCCAGCAATTGGGGGATGTGCCCACCAAGCCCCCCCACCCCCTTGAAATTATTGGCTGGTTACGGCCTTGTGTGTGTGTGTGTGTGTGTATATATATCACTAGAGCCCACAGGTTTGGAACTACTGCATAATTTCAAGATCCAGGACATGTTCATAAACAGCCTCAAGGTAGGAGAGTGGTGAGCGCCATCATGGGCAGTATTTTTGCAATTTTTATAACCTAACATTTTGTTGGACAAAATAAAAATAAAATACTACTCCAGTAGAAACATAGTTTAATTTTCTTCACATGGTGATATCAACAGTTGTTGAATATCTGTCATCAGCATAGTGGCATTAAATGATAAACTTTTTAAATGAAGAGAAAAAGTTGTCATTAAATTCTACGACATCCTTGACAGATATTCAAGAACTGTTGAGGTCACCGTTTAAAGAAAATTAAACTATACGTAGTGGAGAATAGTTTGATTTCCTTTTACCGAATAAAATTCTTATTTAAAAACCGCAAAAATACTGACCTTCACTCCCCGGTTAAGTGCATATTAGACGTCTCAAATAAATTAAATAAAACTACGGTGAAATCTAATTCAATATAAGACATCGAAGAAGTTTAAAAAAATTATTAATTGTAAGAATAACTAAGTTTATATTCTTGAGGAATATTAATTATTTAACAGCTATATAATAAATTGCCTCTGGGGAGTAATTTACCTCTTCACGTCACTTCAATATACAAAAATGATTAACGCGCTTTTTTTTTTCTTCAAGGAGTCTTTTTAGGTTGAGAAAAGAGCAATTGAAAATTAGGCTCCCAACTGTTCGTATGAATGACGTGTTCATTGAAAAGGACACGCCGCTGACTGGCGTTCAAGCGTTCTGTTCTAACAGCGGGGATGGATTCATCGGACAATGTATAAATATTGTACAGAGCCAATTGAACAGAAGGGAAATATACTAAACGAGTGTTCAGAGAAAGTCTACTTATAAATAAGAACGTCTCGAGGATCAATCGCAACGAATGATGGCAAAGCTTTGTCCTGCAAGACATTCGGCTTGTGATTTGTGTGTGTGTGTTAGAGTAGGACGTAAATGTGGGCACTGAGCTCTGAAATTGATAATTAAAATATCAATGAGTTAAATTATTATTATTATTATTATCACCGCGTCTTACTACCCGTTCGGGCTATACGCAATTACGCTAATGTGTAATGGTTAGGAATAATAATAATAATAATAATAATATTTAGCACCGCGTCTTACTACCCGTTCGGGTTATACGCACTTACGCTAATGTGTAATGGTAGGGTGATTGTGAGATGAAATGAAGGACCTACAGTTTAACGTGGAATCCGAACCATGGTGGTGGTTTGGCATTCCACACATTCACAAGTTATGATTAATACACGTCTTGTCAGAGGTGAAGGAAGGGTTTGGCAATCAGATAAATCTGTGCCGGGACCGAGGATTGAACCCCGGACCCCCAGCACAGAGGTCTTACACATTACCCCTAGACCACCAGGTCACCCCACGAGTTAAAGTTTTGTAAAAGATGTAAACCAAATAAATTTATAAACTTAATTCATTACCTACTAGTGAACATACCGTAATATTTTATTCTTTTGGCACCGCGTCTTACTAACTTACTTACTAATAACGCTAGTGGGTCAGAAACGAAAAAGCTTGAATTTAGAAGAAATGTCCCCACATTTGCGTGGATAGTGTAGAAAACTGTTTAGGAAAAAAACTTAGTACACCCGACCAGGACTTGAGCCACGATTTTCCTATCATCGGCAGTCTAGTCCAATGCGAGAGTAGCAACATAGACCATGTGGCCACCAAAGCGGGGAACTTAATACTTATTCTATATTTAAGTGGTATAGAAGAGTTGGCGAGCTAACAGACTATATATTATATTTTTGTTTGTTTCTATAGCAAAAAAACCTTTATGTCCAAAACAAAATGTTGCCTCAGTGGATACAATTAGTAAAATTGTACAGTCAGTGGCGGATTTACGGATGCCTCCGGGCAGTATAAATTGTGTGTGTGTGTGGGGGGGGGGGGGGGNGGCTATAAACCCATGTAAACTACATCATAGCATGTCTGGGGAAAGATAAAAACTAATAAACTGCTTGATTTTACACAAATGTAATAGTAACAAGTAAAAGAAGGTAGGCTACATAAATATTTCATAAAAACTATTTTATTAGCTAATTATTTCATACAGAAAGAACATTACTTTAGGCAATAAAGGCATTTATAGCTTAGAATTAAACGTAAAGATATTTTTCCTTGTGGGTGTTTGTGGGGGTTCTGGCTGGGGGTGGCCCCGAGGCGAACACCCCTCCTCTCTCACCTTCTGTAAGCCCGACACTGCACATAGTGAACTCAACAGTTTTAGAACAATAATTGTCTCTCCTAATTAAAAAGTTTCTGGTCAAATTATGCGATGCCTATGAACCAACATTCAAAAATGTTTGTGGTTTCTATGTGTAGAAAATTAAAATAAACGCATCTAATAAAGCATTGTTTTATATATTTTGACCAAAAGTTATTTTTTTGTTACAAAAAACTGAAAAATATGGACCTTAGCTTGCGCACACTTCCATCTCACCTTAGGAATGATCAAATAATATAACAACAGGTAAAGATTTGCATTTGAAAAGAGAAAAATTAACATCGTACCCACAAAATAGTGTTTAAAATATTAACTCAACAACATTAATCTGAAGTCTTGAGATAAAGCCCAAGAGTTGTTTTTAATCTTTGTTTGAAATCTAATCAAACGTTACCTAAGTTTAGAAAATGTTTCCACTCACCTGCCTTACATAGTTACATATCCAAACGTCCCCAATAAACGGGGAAGCATCTCAGATTGAAGTATCCAAAACACTCGGCAACACGGTAACTCAAAAACACACACACATGAACCACTGAGGAAAACACTGGCCGACTTCTCATGAAGTGACTTCAACGCTCCGTAAAGAAACGAACTTTACAAGGCACAACCAATCTCACGGAACATGAACTTAACACCTTTTTATAACACTTAAAAAAACTTTCAAAACAATGTATTATTTTAAACACCACATCACTTGTTAAACCCACTAAAACCAAAACACACACCTAAACACTTTTAAAGCACTATTCCGTACAATATAATCTTTGCGCTCTGACCGCACTAGTGTCCATGTATTTCTCCCGCTATTAGAAACCAAACCAAACGATTCGTGCGTGCATAGAAAAGGTTTCGTGCAAGTGGTTCTTCCTGGCGATCGCTTAACAGGGGAGGAAGGTGCTGCCATCTAGCGGCACAAGAGGGGAACGTCACGAGCCACTGACCAATCAGATCGCGACGTGCTAAGGAATTTCGAAACATTCTTTCTCCCCGCGATTCATAGACTTCGTCTCCCCCTTACCACCAGCCCTCCTACACATACACACACACACATGCACAAACTCTCGAATTAAAAACCTGCTCTGTGGTGAACAACTTGAAGCTATCCGAATTATTATACTTGTAGGGATGGTCACGAAACTATGAAATGTCTTTCAAATCTTCAAATTGACTGTTCTACTTTACAGTGTATTCGTCTTCATCGGGGATTTCACAGCTTCATTTTCCATTTAACAGTTTATTTTCAAGACCCAATTAAATATTAGATTATAAAGCAAGGCTGTATTGAAGGGTAAAGGGGGAGGGGGAGAAAAGGTTTAAAGTGCCCCCTTTAACACCTACACCCCTAGAATAGTAATAATTATGTATTTGTATATTCCTCCTCAATGTCTAGATCAGTAACTTATTGAAGTATTTAAAAAATTCATAGCACCTGCAACCCCAAATTAAATTATTTTTTAGAGGGATTCGATGTTAAAATAATTCCTTAGCATTTGCTGTCGCCTGTTGAGGGAGTTCACCCTTTTCTACCTCAGGTAGGATCATTCGACCATTAATTTCTGACTGCGGCTTGTTTATAACTACATTAAACTAAAGTATGCGGAGAAAATTCTAAAAAAATATAAATGTTTGAATTAAAAACGAAACGGTTAATGATTCGTTTCAAAGAAGAATCGATAAAACTATGAAACGAATGGTTGTATTTACTGATGATGTTTTTGTTTAATTCAAGGTATAAAAAATTAATATGCCAGGGCTATACGAAGAGATTATTTTTGAGAGGGTGTGGATAGCGGTGAAGCCAGCCAATAAGAGATGGCAAAGAATTTGGTTATCATTAAATCACTCTTGAAGTAGTTTAAAGTGTTTTAAAACATAATTTTTGCAGAATATATAATGACTTTTGATAAGACACTAATAAGCTACTAGCTTAGGCAATGATTAAAAAATACCAAAATACACCATTAAAATGCTTTGGGGGTGCGGCTATTAAGTCCTCCCCCCCTCCAACACCCCTTTTCTATACTGCCTTAGTTCACACCAAATACATTATACAAGTAAATAAACTAAATGCTTTTTCCTCCAAATTGTCGGCCTTGTGGTCCGAACGGATAAAGGTAGCATAATCTGACTTCTGAAGTTCTGGGTCTTAATCCCAAATGAACACACTAGGGTATTTTCTTCCCTTTGTGACTCACCAATTTTCAGCTATTTACTACCATCGTCATCCTATCCTCTTATTCCCTACACACGTGGGCCACTTGTGGCATGTTCAAAACAGTGTAGTTAGAATGACCAAATATAGACATATATTCCCATAAGATGGTTTGAATCAAACAAATAAAAATATTACTTTATCTACTCTAATGAAAATGATATGATTTTCTTTCAATAACCGAGAATTTTGTTACAATAATTCGTAACAGTCTTTCAGATAAATATATTAATGCTTTAATCTTCCTGAAAAACCATTATATCAAAAATAATTATATTATTATTATTATTGTTATTATTCTTAGCACCGCGTCTTACTACCCGTTCGGGTTATACGCACTTACGCTAATGTGTAATGGTAGGGTGATTGTGAGATGAAATGGAGGACCTACAGTTTAACGTGGAATCCGAACCACGGTGGAGGCCTGGCATTCCCCACATTCACAAGATGGCTTGTCAGAGGTGAAGGAAGGGTTTAGTAATCAGATAAACCTGTGCCGGGACCGAGGATTGAACCCCGAAAAATAATTATAAAATATTATAAATATAATATTAAAAATATTTTAAATGTTCTAGAATACAAAGCTATCCAAAAGTATAGAATTAAAAAAATCTTATAAATATAATCTATAGTATTGTTTTGTTAATTCTAGTACATTGTGTGATAATTAAACAAATCGTATTATTTTTAAATCTATATTTTTAATGTTCTTTTCTTATTTAATTATTTAATAATAAAAATAAAAAAAATAGTTTTTTTAATTCCTGGAATCCCGGAAATAATCCGAAACTCTGACCGAATCCTGGAAAATTTAAAAATCTGCAAAAATCAGAATCCCTAGTTGTTTTTTTACCACCGCGTCTTACTACCCGTTCGGGTTATAGTTTATGTACTAATTATGATAATGGTTGTAAGGATGAAAAAGGTTATATTTATAGAGTAAGTGTACCTGTATTTATGTAGAGGGAGATTGGAAAAACATTTTGGAAACCAACCCTTAGTACACCCTAGCGAGATTCGAACCTCTATCTCCCCGTTATCGGCAATCCACTCTACTGCGAGAGTAGCGCGTTAGACCATACGGCCACCGAAGCGGGTAGAATATCTAGTGGTCCCTTGCGAAAGAATCGGCCGCTCAGAAATGTCTACAATCACAGTCCACGGCGACTCGCTAGTCTGCTGCCATGCAATTAATATTGTCATCAATGTGGCTGCATGAGTTAGGGCGTCACTCTCGTGTTGGAATAGAATGCCAATTACGGGAAGATTGGAGTTTGAATCCCCCGAGGTCTACTGAGGGTGGTTTTCCCTAAATGGTTTCCCATTCTCTGACCACACAAATGCAGTTATATTACCTCTAAAATGTTTCCTTCCTCAACCTTATCACGGTGGGGTTTTTTTGGAAAAAAAAAATTCCCGCATTTTCATTTTTTGTTCCTTCTCATTGTTAACTGTTATTTTTTACATTTTAAAACTTTATTGCTGGTATTTGTTTATTCTTTGTTTATAAAAATGTATGTACTTATCTTGTCTTTCAAACAATAAACCATAAACCTTAACCTCAGCCCTGTCCCATTAGAGTAATTATCATATGTGCGTATACCTTGAGCAAATAGCAAGACACGGTTATAAAAAAAATAATAGCTACACTGGAGTAAAAAACATGCTAACAGGTTCACCCGGCCATGAATAGAATCATTTGAATCCTCAATGGTCAAAGTCAATCAAGATGGCGCTAAGATAATAATGTTGGTAAAGTTTGGAAAGCGCCCTGTTTAGAACAGTTTTGACCTAGTTTGCATGTTCTTACCCATTTTACCAATATCCGGTCATTTGTGAGTTTCTGTTGGCTTAGTTAAAACACTCTCTTTATTAGGGAAACAAAAAATATATATATTAATCAATATCTATGCAAATGAAGTTATTCGTCTTCAATAAGATGTTTATCTTTTAAGGAGGGACATAACGTAACAAACGTACGTTGATAGTTTTTCACGAATTTTGTTTTAAGATAGCCCGCGTCGGTGAACACGTGGTCTACTTGTCCGTCTCATTTGGTCTGGTTTGCTGATGGTAAGTAGGTAAGAGTTCGAATACCAGCAGGGTGTACTGAGCGTGGTTTCCTTCATAAGTGCATTTCCTATATTATTGTTAGCACCGCGTCTTACTAACCGTCCGGGTTATACGCACTTACGCTAGTGTGTAATGGTAGGGTGATTGTGAGATGAAATGGAGGACCTACAGTTTAACGTGGAATCCGAACTACGGTGGAGGCCTGGAATTCCCCACATTCACAAGATGTCTTGTCAGAGGTGAAGGAAGGGTTTGGTAATCAGATAAATATGTGCCGGGACCGAGGATTGAACCCCAGCCGCCAGCACAGAAGTCTGACACCTTACCCCTAGACCGCCAGGTCACCCATTTCCTATAAATTCTACATACCTCATCTACAACATATTAGTGTTATTAACATATATAGAGCATTTGGAAACTCGTAGCCCAAACTGAACATATCGTTTGTTTGGACCAAGAGCAATACGAAATCCCAATACACTTACATCCAGACAACTATACTAATACCATTAAGGTGCGGCAGAAGAGAGAGCAAGTATTTTTCTCATTATTTAAAAAGTTTTGACAAAATTCCAAGACATCCCTAGCAGATATTCAAGATCTGTTGATATTAGCATGTGCAGAAAATTAAACTATATGTTGCTACTGGGGAAATATTTTATCTATTTTGGCCAAAAAATTTCACTTCTATAAGATTTGTAAAAATACTCGCGCTCCCTTCTGCTGCATCTTAATGGTATTAGCATTGTTTTATGGATATAAGTGTATTGGGATTTTGTATTACTTTTGGTCCAAACAAACTATGTGTTCAGTTTGGGCTATACATTTTCGAACACCTGTATATAACAGGATTTGGATATTTCGACGGTGGTTAGTTCGAAAGATTGAATAATTTGAAGCCACTTTGATTTACCATGAAACTCCTATCCATTTAAATTTTAAAAATGACTTTTAATTAAAATTTTAGAAGGAAATATTTAGATAATTTGAAGCCTATATATAATTCTTTTTTTTTTTCTACTTATTTCGAACCTAACTTAACGACGGTGGCACGCTGATCGATGGAGAGATTTTTGAATAAGTAAATAACATAAATATCCAAGAAACATCTGATGTAGAAGACAGCACATACATTGATGCAGATTAACCAATACCATCGGTTTCTGAAGCACTTATAAGGATGTACAACCTGAGAACATTCACTGAATCCCAACCAGACGTAAAAGACAAATATTTTAATGCAATGATTGAATATGAAGATTTTATTTATTGTATCAAGATATGCAATTTACAACAAATTAAGATAGCTAGTTTTTCCTAATGTAATGGCAAAAATTGTTTTAACTCTGCAATTTTTGTATATATTTTTTTCCTTCGAGATTTATATTTTGTGTTTAAACTTTTCTTGTTTTTTTTTCATGTATAGATTATAGATTGTGTATGTGGGTTTTATATATTATATAAATTATAAACTGTGGGTGTTTATATGTAGCAAATTTTGAGATTGTTGATTGTGTACCAACTGCTGGATATTCATAAAAATAGTTAATTTGAATATAAGATATATCTAATTATTTTGGCTAAATAACCCTTGGACTTTGGAATTAAATAAATTTCACTGTATACGTTTAACCCTAATTGGCCCAACACCTTAGCTCAGTCAATATCATGTCTATCTATCGAGCTGGAAGGTATGGAAAAATACCTCTCACGACAAAATTGGTAAGCCAGTTCGCTCTCGCTCAAAGAAATGATCGTGTGTTAATAAAACCATTCAGTCCATAAAGTATACATTAAATACCTCCAATAAATAACAATGATTAGTTAAGTGTAGACTAAGTTTGTAGCTATGTGTACTTCAGCAGAAGATGAAATATTGGTGTTACTTGCTGTAGCTGAAGATGATAATAAAAGAACGAATCAATGGGTGCAAAGCATTAATAAAGAAAGACTGTCCCATGGGGAATACCACACACACTCATTCCTCAGTTGAGAAGAAAAGCGATTTTATATTTATTTTAGAATAACCATCGAGTATTTTAACAAATTTTTACATTTAGTTCAGATGACATCCGTAAAGAAGACACAAATTACCTAGAGTTGGTTCACCCAGAGAAACGTCTAGCTATTACATTCAAATGCACCTCCTTCAAAAATGAGGATCACTGAACGTAATAATTTGATAGTCTTCTTGCTCAACGACACACTGATCACTTCAAAAAAAGGGGCATTTTATTCAAATTTAAAACTAATTCCCTTTAAATCGACACACAACATAGCAACATTACCTGAGTTTTAGATTACATTTAATTTTATATTGGTGACCTGGCGGTCTAGGGGTAAGGTGTCAGACTTCTGTGCTGGCGGCCGGAGTTCAATCCTCGGTCCCGGCACAGATTTATATTTCATCTCACAATCATCCTACCATTACACATTAGCGTAAGTGCGTATAACCCGAACGGGTAGTAAGACGCGGTAATAATAATAACAATTTTATATCCAGGTAGTACATTGCATTCACTCACCAGATACTTTTAGTTCCTTTCCGATATATTTTAATATCCGGTCCTTTTTCTTGATATTCTTGTAGTCTTTATGACTTAAATCGTAAATCCCGGGGTATGTGTACACTACTTATAATAACTGCTCTGTGATGAACATGATGGTAACACACAAACAGCACCACCGTTTGCAACAGACTAGCGAGATGCAGGAAAATAACAATTCATGCAAACGAACCACATGAGACGACGCTGCAGTTCGCCAGACAATACGCGGGATTTATTCTCACCGGTTAGTGCATTCCTATATACCACAATGGTATTGTTATCTCACTCCCGCGTCAGTTTACGCAGGCCTTAGGCCGATCCTACATTGACGGTTGAAACGTGGAGGTTTTGCCGCTAGCTTAGGGCCCCAAATTCTGGAATCTACGCCTGACTGTCAAAACGCGACTGTTAAACAGCTACCATAGCGCTACTGATTCTACACTAGCATGGTCACGCCTGTTTAAAATATTGCACTGGTGTTCCACCATTCATATAGGTTCTTCGCGTAGTGATATGGGAATGTTTGTTTACTTCCGGTATCAGGTTAGGATGAGCCAATTATATCCTTTTATATTTGGTGACTAAAACAAAAGGAAGACGAGGTAGCAGTTGTGTGATGTCCCTACCTAAATGCTGTCTTCTCATAACTGTAACATCATGATTCCTATCAATGAAGATTTAAATCGAAAGGAAAATCGTGTTAGTAGCTTTATGTACAGTTAAATAAACATGTTTTGAGAAATGTTATATAGACAGCTAGTAGCTCATATGCTACTTTCTGTCCATATTAATTTGTTGATTTTTGTGAAGAATTCTAACTTGATTTTTTAAAAACACATTGGCCATACCAACAAAGAAAACTCTCCTTGAGTAAAACTCGTTAATTAATAGAGTGCCAAACAAGACTTATTTTCATAGCCAAAACGAAAACAAAAGTGAAAACTAGCATCAATATAATTAACAAAGAGAGTACTCTCAATTGTCAAAAGTGAAATCTATTCTTATGTAATCATACATTCAATCAACATTTTAACATAACAAACATTTCAGACCTTGCTGGATTTATTCAGAAAGCGTGTTTAGTGGAGAATTTGTCACGAAGAGAGAAATATGGATTGTTAAAACGGTTGAGTGGGCATTCATAATTATCGAGAGGGCTTATTTCCAAAAATCAAGGGTATATTAAGATAATCAATGAAAGAACCTTATCCATCAATTAAACGATTGTACTGTTTTCAAATATTCACACGTTAAACCATTAGTGACGGTGTATGACCTGTTTGAAAGTGGTACCAGAAACCTACAGTGAAGAAAATTGTGCGTGTTGGCTCGTTCAGTTATAATTTAACACCCAACGGAACAACGTGGTGGCCAGACACTACAGTAGCCCCATGGCCTCTTTGGTGCTGACTGACAGCTTTAAAAAGTTACCAGACCAAATTACGTATCCCTACACCAAACTAGATTATCTGCAAAAACATGTGTTTATCAGCTGTCACTTCTGACAGTCAAAATTTAGGTATATACCTAAATGTTGACTGTCAGAAGTGACAGCTGATAAACACATGTTTTTGCAGATAATCGGGTTTGGTGTAGGGATACGTAATTTGGTCTGCTAACTTTTAGGTATATACCTACATTTTGACTGTCAGAAGTCAGCTTTGAGCTGTCAGTCAGCACCAAAGAAGCCTTGGGGCTACTATATATTGGTAACATACTGTCTTTCTAGCTCATGCCTCTCAGTAGGCGTTACCACGTGTTGCACAAACCCGATGTAGAGTTCCCATCAGGGTTTTTATCAAGTCTAGTTTGTTGAAACGCTTGACCTTATGTGTTCCAACAAGAGTTAGTCCAGATAGAGATGGTTTCCTGTTTGTTTTTTTAAATAGTTCCTCCCGTTTTAAACTGTTACCGCTGGTAGTGTTAGATAATATCATGTTTCACTTCACCAATGTAAGTCATGTGTTCCATAGATGTAACTATTGACAGGTCAGGTCAATTTTGACAGCTGTAAACTTTTTTTAATGTATGTGTTACACGCCAAAAGGTAAATAATTGTCAATTTCATGAATTGGGTGAATGTATGCCCATTCCGTGAACTTGACTGGTCAAGAGCTTCTATATCTTGCGCCAGGAGTCCGTAGTTTGAACCACTTAGCCAATTCTAACTGGTCGCCAGAGCGCTCACTTACGACAGGGCCGTGTTCAACCACCAAGCGAAATATTCAGGAATAGTTTCATTTAATCATATAGAGAGAGTAGTGTGATTGTAAAAACTTTTGCCCTTCGAGATTTTGAGGAATTTTGACATTTGATACAATTCTAGTATATTATTAGAGTCATCATTATTTTGTCAATAATGATATTTTAATCACTTATGAAGTGATTTTCAACTCACGGCAAACTGATCAGGGAGCTAAAATTTCCAAGTCACACCATTATTTTTTAAGGAAATATTTTATGATTATTGAAATAACTAGTATTAGAATTGGCTTCCAGAACCAATCTGTGAAGAAGTGGGTCTGGAACGTGATCAATCTCAGTCTCTCGAGGACCACTTAAGGAGCTACTTGGATAAATAAGTAGCAGCTCCGGTATAGAAAACTGCTATTAATGGACGGAGGGTTTGTTGTACGGATCACATGACATACCATATCCACAAATGTCCATTGTTAACGGTGGCTTCTGATCGGCCGATATGGCTCGCATGCGGTATCACAACATAGAGTTTTTTTTTAAAGTTCAAAATTTAAAATCCTAATTGTTTTCTATTTAAAAAAATAATGTTGATCATGGATTTTAAAAGATTTTTTCTACTCCTAAAATTTTTCTACTAGCTTATTATTTTTTTAATCTTCCCTTAAACTTTCGTGGTCATTTGCTGACACTTCTAAGCACAACTGTTGAAAAACGCTACTCTAGTGCAAGAATCAGCATCAATAGAAGTTCATTTTAAAGATATCTAGGGAGTGAGAGGAGGGTTGATGGTAAAAACCAATATCGAGGGCAAATACAACCTGAAGAACAAAATAAGGATTTCCATGAATTTGTCCATCATTATATCTATGGTTTGTAAATATTTCCCAGCTGTTTTTCTTTCGTATTCTTACTGTAGTCTTTCTTTTCTCGGGATCACTGCCTAGTTTCATTAGTCATCTGTAAATATATAATTTTAAAAGCAACAATGAGGTGCAAGTTTTAATTAATTTATTACCTCGTGACTCTCTGTGATTAGTTCTAGGAAATTTCTTTGATGAAATAATGGAGGAAGGCTAACAGTTTTGTATATTAGGAGCATCAAAATCTGAGTAAACCAGCTGATGGACTTGGTAGGGCTATCGCGCCAGAACGTAACATTACCCAGAGTGACGCAAGCTGGGTGTTTCGTTGAGGGGTGCCCTGTTTGATCCACCCCTTTTTATTATCATCTAAAGGTCCCCATCTATAAAAGGGGGTCTCAACATTATTTAGACTCTACACATAAGTTGATACAATGAAGCGTAATTCAATCAATTTGAGACATTTAATTTTATTGACAAAAATGGCTAATTTATAAAAATATTCTATGTGTAGTTTCACTAGACAATAATATTTATTATGTAATCTCACAAATTGTTAGGCAAAATGTTCGTGATATATATACATTTTATATTTTTGATTGAGCGTAGCCATTTGGCATTTGATCTGTCAGTCCAGATTTTGCTACGCGATAACTATCAACTTCGTGGACCGATTTTCAACGAAATTTGGTTGAGACATTAATTAAACTTAGGTCAAACAACATATGTATGTGGTTTCTCGATCTGTTTATCTATTTAAAGATGGTGGCCACCTAAATATCTGTATACTTGTTTGTTCCACGATAACTGCCAAATCCATGGACCAATAGTAACAAAAAAAATTAAATGTAAGCCGAACCACATTTATGCATATACATAGTTTTTCAATCTGGATAACCATTTCAATATGGCGCCTGCTAAAATATATTTTCGTATAATAGGGGTCAGGCTCATTTTAATTTATTTGAATTTATAATTTTAAGCATTTGATCGAAAAGCTACCATGGGAATATGATTTTTAATTTTTTTAAACATATATTGCGAAACTGACGTCTTAAATAAATCACGTGAACAACGGTTATTCTTTATGAGTGTATTATTTAATAGAGTATTAAAAATTTGTTGTTTGCCTAATTTTATCGCCAAGGAAAATTATCAACTTGAAATCCAAGGATATATTAAAGGAGATATTTCAACTTGAGATCCAAAGGGAAAAGGCTAAGATTGTAGGGATGATAAGAACATGAAATAATTCTTATCATTATGCTAGGTCTACACTGGCTTTAGAACTAAAATCTATAGTCATCATAATAAATAGAAAATATAATAATTTGCCTAAAAGAGATATGGTACTATACAATAAACATACGTTCCCATATTTACCTATTCTATGTCATTAGCAACTTTAATACTAGCACCCACTGGACGATAATCGCCATATACTAGTATCTAGTGACCCGGCAACATCGCCCATGGATACACCAACTTGTATCCGGACACAAGTCTTCACCGATATTTTGCGTCCACACCAAGCAACCACATCTCCTAGACTCCTTCTGCGATGCATCAGCATATTGCAGATGGTGTTTGTGTCCACACCAAGCAACCATATCCCCCTGACCCTTTCTGCGATGCATCAGAATATCGCAGCTGATGTTTGTGACCACACCAAGCAACCATATCCCCCTGACCCTTTCTGCGATGCATCAGAATATCGCAGCTCGTGTTTGTGTCCACACCAAGCAACAACATCTCCTAGACTCTTTCTGAGATGCATCAGCATATTGCAGCTGGTGTTTTGTGTCCACACCAAGCAACCATATCCCCTTGACCCTTTCTGCGATGCATCATAATATTGCAGCTGGTGTTTGTGTCCACACCAAGCAACCATATCCCCTTGACCCTTTCTGCGATGCATCAGAATATCGCAGCTGGTGTTTGTGTCCACACCAAGCAACCATATCCCCTTGACCCTTTCTGCGATGCATCAGAATATTGCAGCTGGTGTTTGTGTCCACACCAAGCAACCACATCTCCTAAACTCTTTCTGCGATGCATCAGAATATCGCAGATGGTGTTTGTGTCCACACCAAGCAACCACATCCCCTTGACCCTTTCTGCGATGCATCAGAATATTGCAGCTGGTGTTTGTGTCCACACCAAGCAACCACATCCCCTAGACCCTTTCTGCGATGCATCAGCATATCGCAGCTGGTGTTGCTGCAGTTTTTATAATAATTAAATATCATCAAAAGAAATACTTTGGCGGAAAAAGGAGTTTTTTTAAGACAAGGGGAGAATTATGGCGACTGTTTCTCGTCAGATCTACTGTACTGTTGAATGATTGGTGCGTGTTAAAAAAAAATTCGCAAGAATAACAAAATTGGATTTTAAAAGAGGTACTTTGTTTGGTAGCACCCAAAATTATAAAGAAAGATACCAACTTTTTGGCTGAAAGGGTAACGCAAACTGTAGTAACCATACGAAAATCCCAACCGAAATACAAAAGGAAACACTTGTTGACAAGGACGAGAAATATAAATTAACTGAATTAAATTCAAAAGTTGTCCACCGATGCTTGAGCGTGGGTCCACACCGAGCGATGTTCCCCATTGGAGACCGAGACACTGGCAACATTCTTTGATCTTTTACCGCCGGACACTCGGGCGAGGTTTCTGTGTATTCAGGCACAACGGAAACATCTTCGGGAAACACCAGCGGTCGGCGTGTATCTGGCGATTGTCATTCAGTGTGCTTAAAGTTAATTGCCACACGCCACATATCTCTATCCAGAGAGTAAATTCAATTCAGTCTACCTCACATACTTCCTCTGTTCTTCACAGGGTTTATTTGTTATGGTATAGAACAACATGTTCAAAAACTGCTCATTAGCAAACCACCCTTAATGAATTTGAATTCCAAAAAACAAATATAATATTAAAGATTGTAAATACATTAGTTGTATAGGGAATCTAATATTTCAATCGTTTTTGAGATCCTAATCAATAGCGGATTTAGGTTTGAGGACGCCCTAGGCCCGAGACGATATGGCGCCCCCTTTTTTTTGTAACAGTATATATATAAACATATATATATATATATATATATATATAAACATATATATACATATATGTGTGTGTGTATAATATTTCAATCGTTTTTGAGATCCTAATCAGTAGCGGATTTAGGTTTGAGGACGCCCTAGGCCCGAGGCGATATGGCGCCCCTTTTTTTTGTAACAGTATATATATATATATATATATATAAACATATATATACATATATGTGTGTGTGTGTATAAAATAATGAAAATAATAACAATAATAATAAGAAATCTAATTCAGGTATAAATTAAACATTTTTTTTAACATAACAATTAAATATAGAATTAATAATAAATTGCTTGTAATTAAAATATAAATTATTTTTATCTGAATAATCATATAATAATTTTTTTTCTTGCTTTCGTCCGTGCGAAAATATCAATGACCTCCTCATACTTAATTTCTTGAACCAATTGTGCTTCAATGGTTAGTAATGCAAGTGCATTTAGTCTGTCTTGTTTCATACTTGCACGCAAATAACTTTTCACTCTTTTCAGAGTGGAAAATGATCTTTCTCCAGAACAATTCGTTGGCGCCCCTCAAAATTTGCTGCCCTAGGCCCGGGCCTCATGGGCCTAAGCCTAAATCCGCTACTGATCCTAATGTTTTTTGTATTTATAATTTGGCTTTATGTGGTACTACTTTTTTTATCTGGTTTTTATTGTAAGGATCTAATTCTAGAAACAAAATATTTAAATATGTTTAGTTTTAAAAAATTCAACCGAGTTGACAGTTTTAACTTTAGATCTTGAGCTAGGATGTGTTAATATAATATTTAGTTTGAACAAAATCTATCTAACAATTTTGGATGTACCCAAAACTAGACAGGCAGAATATTTAAAACCCACTTTTTTTTGAGTTCGTGGAGCACGTAGCACGTCAAGATAATAAGATAATCTCGAGATAAAAAAAAATAAATGATTTCAACATGTTGTCTGTATGAGAAAGTAACAATGTAAGATTGATATTTCTAACAAGACACCCTCCAACATCCCTTTCCTTTCTCTTATTAGCTACCTGGTTGAACAGTCAATAGAAATGGTTTCCGTGGGAATGTTTGATCGTGTGAACTAGACCATGAGTAAGAGAGCAGAAGTATTGAACAACATGATACGGGGGATTCCCCTGATGGTATTATTGCTCTCAAGAATGCTCTGTAACGGTCCGAGTCCAGAGGAAGTGTCCGAACTGAACACCAGAGCGCTAGTGACGGCTTCTATGGTACAGCGATTATTCTCTGGTTGCACCCACATCGTTCGAGCATCTCCGAACCTCGACATTCGTGAGTATTGGTAACCGTTACACCCAAATAGGGGGACTGCCCATTTCATGAATCGGGCACATTCATGCTCATTCCCTGAATTTGCTTCTTTGATTTAACATTTCAGAAATTGGTCAAAAATAGCATTAATTGAGGTGTGTAATTGTTCCAGAGGAGGGGGGCTCTCTACCTCAACCTCATACCTTCCCACGCCCGTGAAATGGTGACAGAAAAGTTCCGTAACATTGCTCACTTTCGTTTGTTACGGCTTTACGGTCATATATAGAATGGCGGGTCTGATCAGTTTTGGCACATAGCTTTATTATAATCTAAATCTTGAAAAAACTCAAGTCCTCTGGGGCATGTTTCTGTGTTTCAGATGCGATCAATTTCCAGAAACATATGTCGAGTCTGTCAGTCCCTTCCTCTGTCATCTCTCTGAACGCTGTTACCTCACTCTCGTGCAACGTTAACAGAGCCTTTTATGTGCTCCCTTGTGTTGATAATAGCACATCTGTACTTCTGCAACAGGTCAGAAATATATGATTCTTGGCATTTTAATTTCATTAAGGTGTGTTTATGCATTCATTCAATTCAAAGATGTTTGTAAAAAATTATTATTATAAATGTTGATATTAATATATTAAAATTTTTATAGTAAAGGCCTTTTTGAAAATACAAACATATATTCTGTGGCCAGCAACGATAGCATTTATTGGCTATATTAAACTTCAAGGCTTTATGTCCGCTGGTTAAAAAAACTACATCTGTGAATTTTGAAAGCTTTCAACCTACCATTCCCCTCATAAAGGTCAAATTTTAGGACTTGTCTTTTTATCTGAGGTTATACTTCTACCTGCGACCAAATTTTTCAACGACCTTTTAAGCATATGAGATGAATTAAACACCCTTTGGTTTGGGCTTGAATTGTTTAGTGATGAATGGTGTGGGGATGTCTTGTGTGTCATCCGGAGCAAGATAACACATGGGAGTGTCCTAACTAACTCTTGGCTCCGTCCTCTATAGTTCAGTGTTCCTTTCAGAGATAGCCCTAGTAACAAGGGGCAAGATTTTAGCGTTACAGCCTCTAAGTAGATAACAAATTACTCGGTAATTAATCTTTGTATTATAAATATTTTTATATTAAATTGGTCTTAGAGTATTTAAAAGCAAGAACTTCATTTATAAAAAGTCAAAACGCTGGGTTATTACATTTTTTCAGCTGTGTCAAAAAAAAATTCAATTTTAGCATATTTTCACAAATATTAAAAAAATAAAGTAAGTAAAACACAAAAAAGTTAGGAGCAGGTCCTTCATTTACATCCTTACTTTACCAAATAAAACAAGCCCCTTGTTCCTGCGATGTATTTACGAGGCTGTATAGGCTACGTAGTTTGGTCATGCAAACCAGCAAATACATCGCCCTGAAATGGTCTCTTAGGCCGTGTGGCCTGACAGCGATTGATACTTGCCCACCGATTGAAGTGGCCGTCTTAAAGATTGGCCCAGATACAAGCTAAGTTCACAGATCCAGTCAAATTTTTCACTACCTCAAATTCTACAGCAATGACCTCTTAGACGTGTCTTTACAAGTATATTATAGGCTGATGAGACCTTTATGATATATTTGATAAATGTGTTTTGACGAGGTTTTTAAAGTCCAGACCTTTGACCAAGAGTGTTAAAATATGTATAAAGTTAGTTTCTAGACTCCTTTTTAATGGGAAATCCTTACTACACTCTTGGTTTACAATCCTTTGTTATGAAATAAATATTGTCTGGGACCTTCTCTAATATTTCCAATACTTTATAAGCTACTAACATATTTACTTACGTTACTTACTCTATATCATTAGGAGCTTGATAGTTCATTGCCGCACTTACGAAAGTACGCCACCTATATCACGAGCTTGTTCTATCCAGTCCACCTCATTACACCCTATCTCTTTCAAGTCCATTCTAATGTTATCCCGCCATCCCCGTCTGGGTCTTCCCAATGGTCTCTTCCCATCGGGTTTGCCAGTCAATACTCTGAACACGGTTCTAGATTCTCCCATTCTCGTTGTATGTTCTGCACACCATTATATACGAGACTTGATTATCCTAACAATGTTTCGTGATTAGTAAGGGTATGTAACTCATCATATGTAGCCTCCTCCACTTGCTAGTAGCCTCATTCCTTTGTGGAACAAATATATTTCTAAGCACCATGTTTTCGAAAACAATAATTTTTGTTGCATCATCTAATTTATGTGACTAACTTTCACAACCATGAAGAACAATCGGTAAAATTATTGTTTTGTATACTAACGTATTTATTGTTGTTAAAAGTATTTATTCGTAAATCTCAATAAACTTCAATAAAAATGTTTAGGCATTTCTTATAGAAATAAAATTTTTAAAAAGGGTCCCCAATGATGTTTATTTTAAAACCAAATTTGCTATTTAAGATATTACAAATAGTTTCCCAATAAAACATTTTAATTATGAAAAAAATTCCATTCAAAGCTCGTTTGAGCGTCCTCTTAACGTTACACTGATCTTCCAACTGAAATATCCCAGGACTTGTACAAACCCGAGGCATAATAAGACATATAGCTCTCACAAGATTATATTATTATTATTATTATTATTATTATTATTATTATTAGCACCGCGTCTTACTTCCCGTTCGGTTTATACGCACTTAAGCTAATGTGTAATGGTAGGGTGATTGTGAGATGAAATGGAGGACTTACAGTTTAACGTGGGATCCGAACCACGGTGGAGGCCTGGCATTCCTCACATTCACAAGATGTCTCGTCAGAGGTGAAGGAAGGGTTTGGTAATCAGATAAATCTGTGCCGGGACCAAGGATTGAACCCCGGATCCCCAGCATAAAAGTCTGACAACTTACCTCTAGACCACCAGATCACCCCTCAATTTTATAGAGCTTTGAATAGGCCTACAAATCACGGCTACTAAGGTGTAACCATCATTCAAATGGTCATACAAGACCATTAAAATGTATATCTTCAAACAATTTTGATCACTTGGCACCTGCGTGTGCTCGTGTGTTACAGGCTTCCTCGATGAACGTGCTCGGTGGTCGGACATGGCTGGTGTTTCAAGACGTCTTTGAAGCGTTCTCATCTGACTTGGACGTTCCGTTCAACAGTGAAATCATCCTGGGATCTTCGGATAAGCAGCGCCGTACCACCTTACAACAGGTCGAATACAGTAGCCCCCATGGCTTCTTTGGTCCTGTCTGACAGCTGACGGCTTTGAAAAGTTACCAGACCAAATTATGTATCTCTACGCCGAACCATATGATCTGTGAAAACATGTGTTTAGCAGCTGTCACTCATGACAGTCAGCTGTGAGCTGTCAGTCAGCACCAAAGAAGCCACGGGGCCACTGTAGTTACTCTACGCTCTTCTGTTATAAATACCAAAAGAAGTATTCGACGTTTCCCAGGGTAACCACGCAATTAATTGTGTGGTAAACCAAACAGCGCTCATATTTTCTTCAAACAGACAGAAAAAAAATATCTCTCCATTTTATTTGTTCTGACCTAGTTTTTAGATAATTAAAAAAAACTCAAATTCAAATTTTTAAATTCCTGCTTCGAGGTGCCAATATTCGTGCACAGGGACTACTAGTTCTAAAATGTCAGCCTTCTCCGTGTGGTAAATATTGCACAATGCTCATGACAGACAAAGACTCTCTTCATTATATATATATATATATATACAAGCACCGCGTCTTACTACCCGTTCGGTGTATTCGCTTATGTACTATTTACGTTAATGATTTTAGGGATTAGAAATATTACATTCAGAGGATGGGTACAAGCATTTGCGAGAAGAGAGAGTGGTAAACCATGTTTGAAAAACCACTCTCAGTACACCCGACCGAGATACTAACCTCCAACTCCCCGTCATCGGCAGTCTGGCTTACTGCGAGAGTAGCGCGTTAGACCACGCGGTCAACGGAGCGGGTTTTATTATTATTATTATTATTATTATTATTATTAGCACCGCGTCTTACTACCCGTTCGGGTTGTACGCACTTACGCTAATGTGTAATGGTAGGGTGATTGTGAGATGAAATGGAGGACCTACAGTTTAACGTGTAATCCGAACCACGGTGGAGGCCTGGCATTCCCAACATTCACAAGATGTCTTGTCAGAGGTGAAGGAAGGGTTTGGTAATCAGATAAATCTATGACGGGACCGAGGATTGAACCCCGGCTGCCAGCATAGAAGTCTGACACCTTACCCCTAGACCACCAGGTCACCTTCGGGTTTTTTAATATAGATACATTCCTTTCAGCGGTGAGGTGTGATCATCTGAAACAGATGCTAGAAACCTACTCGGTAAAGTGTAGCTCAGCGATGGAGGAAGTGGTTTTATTATGTTTGGTGGTTCAGGTATTCATAAATTAAACACATACCTGAGTGGTAAACTTAAAAACTTGATTGGTTACATAATGCCTTTATCTCACACGTCTCCAAGTTTCACATTACAGAGTTTCCGATAGTCTTCTTCGTATTGTCTCTTCACTAAACTCTTGTGACTTTATGAATTTTACTTTCGAGATTGACAACAGAGAGTCCACAGGCATGGACGCACATAAATTGTCGATAACGTGGTCTCAAGCCCCTCTTATCACTTTGAAATATTTACTCTATTTTTACTAATTTTTTATGAAAAAAATAAAATAATTATCTATTTGGAATTTGGCTGCAATTTGCTATCGTCCCTAATTCCGGAATCACGATCAACTTAACGTTAACTTAACGTAACTTAATGTAACATTCACTTAAAGTTAAGTTAACTTATGTGTGATCACGATTCACTTAACTTAACGTAACAACTCGAGCCAAACATATGCAATTATCGAGTATTATCTGTGGTTTTGTACTACTTGTAAAGTGATGATCTGTGAATGTTTACAATTGTCAATCAATATAATAAATATCTATTATTAAACTATTTTGATAAATTTAGTTTCCTATTTTAGTTTAATTATTTTGTTTCAATGTCTGATCACTAGAACTTACGCTAAAGAGTAAACATTGGTCATAATACCAACAAATGAATTACTAAATAGCCCTGTTAACGTCACTCGCATAATGATTGGCTGGCTAGATCACGTGATACCCTTTAAGTAACGTAAAGTAAAGTAAAATACCTCCCAAGACATCTCTTACGTTAAGTTAACTGCATGTCAACGTTAAGTTAAGTGCATCGTGATCGCTTCCATTTAAACACACGAGGAGGTCCTTTATGTTAAGTTACGTTAAGTTAACGTTAAGTTGATCGTGATCCCGGAATAGCAACAACTTTGACTCATCAATATCCAAGTTAACAAAGATAAAAATTATAAAATGTAGATTTCCTCCCATTCCCTCTTCCTTAACTTTCTCTTCATTTTGTTCTGTTCAAAAATCATGTAAAAAATATATCGTTACTTTTCAATGGGCTTAGTTATTTATAACTAAATTTTATGTTTTGTATAATTTTCAGATTTTTGTTGTTGTTGAAAAAAATTAGTTCTTAAAACTCATATAATAAACTCAGAACTATGTTCAAATGTTCTAAAATTCCCTCCCGCACAGTTTAATTCCCGACCTTTTCTCTCGATGAGGGGAGGAGGTACTGCGCCCCCAGAAAATGAGACTCTAATCCACCCCTTATTTCGAATTATCACTGATGCTTGGTAGCAGGGACGAGGGGGCCTTATGTAGTTCGTAATACTTTGCAAATTTGGAATACGTCTTTAAGAAAGGAAGCAATTCATAGAGTCACTGACCTACTTCAATGACCACATGGTCTAACGCGCTACTCTCGCAGTAAACTAGACTGCCGATGACGGAGAGACTCGAGGTGCGAATCTCGGTCGGGTGTACTGAGGATGGATTTTCAAAATGGGTTTCCATCACCGCGTCTTATTACTTGTTCGTGCTATATACTTATATACTAATTACGCTAGTGGTTTTAGCGATTAGGGAGGTTATATTTAAAGGAAGTGTACCCACATTTGGGCGAAGGGAGAGTGGAAAACCATTTAGGAAAAAAACTCAATACACTCAACTGAGATTCGAACCTCGATCCCCTCCCCCGTCATTGGAGGTCTAGTCTACTGCAAGAGTAGCTTGTTAGACCATGTGGCCACCAAAGTTGGTCACTGTAATTAATGTACTAGACGATGGTCACATTCGAGTGATGGGGTATAAGAGTTAATCAGACAAGACAACTTAAAAAAAAATGACATCCCTGTCATAAAGGATCATGTCACTATAGGAAAATTGCCCGCTCCAAATATAAGTGTGTCAGCTGATCAATTCAAATATAAGTTTGGTAAAATATGTTTGAAGCCTAAATAACATACAATTTTATTTTAAATTGTAATGACATAACTTTTTAATGTGTAAATCGTTTTCTTTACATGTTTTAGTCATTATCTAATAATATAACAACCTAAATCAAACAAATTTTTACTGGTTATACTTTAATGTCTAAAGTAAATTTCAAGATCCTTATATAATTTTTATACCTTTACTAAACAAGTGAAAGCTTAGGGGGGAAAAACTGGTTGAAATGGAGGTTTTGAGCCGCTTCCATATATTTAGACATATCTCAGGAGCCAAACATTTGATCTAAACCAAACTTTTATTGATGATACACTAAGGACTGGACTGTATCATAAAAGCCCCAAAGCTTTTAAATCTCATATATAATAATAATGGCTAATAATAATAATAATAATAATAATAATATTTAGCACCGCGTCTTACTACCCGTTCGGGTTATACGCTTTACGTACTAATTACTCT
>CABEEJ010001061.1:107882-185400 GCA_901482245.1 Timema douglasi | reverse complement strand
ATAAGGGAAGCTGAAAAAAAATTCTAGCCGGGATTTGTAATCTAGTAATCTTATCACTTGAAGACCTATTTATACAAATTGACATTTATTCTGCGTGCCCATCATTGCATGCAACAAGTATGTAAATCCAACAATTATTTGCAAAGTCATTTGTCCATCTGAAATCCCACAACTCACCCTGATTATTTTTTACCCTCTCTATCTATATTTAAAATACATATTAGGGATTATAAAGACGGAACTTAATAGTGAATGTACTCACATTTGTGTGAAGGGGGAGTAGGAAACAATTAAGTAAAATTAAGACAGTATATTGCGATATTGACACCTTAGACCAGTGGTCGGCAACCTACAGCCCGCTAGCCAGATCTGGCCCTCCAACTGATCTTATCTGGCCAGCTAAAGATTTATCAAACAAATAAATGTGTTCTTAAAAATGGACTAATAACAAATTACTTGGCGATAAATGTTAAGTTGAAATATTTTGCTCTATATATATATTTTTTCAAATCGGCCTACAATTTTTTTAACCCTAAATGGCTCTTGGTATCAAACAGGTTGCTGACCTATGACTTAGACCATGCGATCACCAAAGCAGGATGTGATATATTATTCTTATATACTACATATATTATATTATATTAAATATATATTTATTACTAAAAAACTTAATATGTTCATTAATGTTCAATAATAATAATAATCTAATTATTATTATATGATAATTATTATTACTGTTTAGCACAAAGTACCTGGTCGGGTTATATACACTTAAGTACTAATTACGTTAATGGATTAGGAATTGGTAAGGTTGAATTTAGAGGAAGTGAACCCCCATTTACTTGGAGGAAGAGTGAAAAATAATTTAAGGAAAACCACCCCAGTTCATCCGAGCAAGATTTGAACCTCAATCTCCCCGTTCTCGACAGTCTAGCTCAACACGAAGCTAGCGCGTTAACTAACTACGCTACCGAGGTGGGTGACTCCAATGTTTAGAGTATATTAAAGACAACTGCTTGTTAATCCATATTATATAATCATTAGAAACCAACTATTCCACTCTTATCAATTACTCTTCGAAGTCCATCTAGCTAAAATAAATTTATTAAATAAAAAATGTGCATTGTCTTATACAAAAAAAAAGCACCAAAAAGTTTGAACAGTAAGAAACTTAGTTTTTGTTAATATAGAAATATAATATAAATTATTTTAAATATTATTTTATTTAGGTTTCTTAATGCCACACATCTGGCTACCTATTAGAGATATTCGTAACCTACGAACCAATCCAAGATAAGGTTAGAGGGGCTAATATTTGGAAACTAGGCTAAAATTTATAAATTATATTAATGTAAGCGATTAATGGAATAACTTTTCAATACACCCAACTGAGCTCTAAGCCTAATCAAGTTATACACATATGTACTAATTATGAAAATGTGTTAGGGATAAGTAATATTTAATTTAGCTGAATTGTACCCACATATACGTGGATGTATAGAGAAAAACCATTTAGAGAGAACCTCAGAACATCCGACCACGATTTTAACCCTGATCTACCAGTTATCTGCATTGGTTGTAGTCGTTACTGTTGAATTAGGTGCTGAATATCTGCTAATACTTAAATTTTTCTGTCCTCAAATAATCCCACACAATTAGTCGATGGCTTCTTATGAGTTCAAATGTGTGTAAGAATGAAAAACTGAGTCTTGTCCGTTGGCATGATTCTTTCCAAACTAAATTTACTTTATATCCCTCCACCCCTTTTCTTCACCACTATTCTGGCTAGATAAATAGATAGGGAGCTGCGCAAAGTACTGCAAGGGGGCTTGAGTTAGAAGCCCTTTTGTAGAAAAAACTACTCAAGTACGTACTACTCGCTTCATTGAACGAATGGTCTAAGGGGTCACTTTCGCAATAGAATGTACTGTCGATGACAAGGAGAGCGGGGTTCAAATCTCGGTCGAGTGCATTGGAATGTTTTTCCCTAAATGGTTTTACACTCTTCCTCTACGTAAATGCGGGTGAACTTTCTTAACATCATTCATCCTTAACACATTATCATAATTAATACATATGCGTATAGCTCGAACGGGAAATGAGGTATGGTGATAAAAAAATAAATAGTTCTGAACTCGCGTAGGATTTTGGATTGAAAAGTAGCGTAGGTCTTGTTTCTAAGAAGAGTTATTATGTCTCGACTAAAAACCTCAAGGCAATTATCTATAAACTACCTCAAAAGGTGGTTTCGGAAGGTGTAAATTTACCACATTTACTTATTTTGAAATTAATTTTTCACTTAACCGTTTTTAGTATGGATATTTCCTCTTGAGCGAACTAATATATAAACTTAATACATGTACAAGTAGCATAAATTATCATTTGTCTATGTTTCCAGAGAACCGTAGGTCTATTTAGAAACCCGCTACAATATTCCTTAATTTAAATGCGAGCATCCACAGTATATTACTATTAACATGGGCAGAACGCAACAGAACCAAACTAAAAAATTGTTTGCCAATCATATTCGTTATGTCACGACTTCCGTTAGAGGATGAAGCAATCAGGCGGCAATCACCAATACTCCCCGGAAGTGATGTGCGTGCCACGCATGTAGTACAAGCGACAGTGAGCACGTCTGATTCTATCCGTGATTTTGCTCGCTTCATCCGCGCCTCTGAAGGTGATGTTGGAACCACAGAAAGGTATCATCTTCTTGTATAGGATTTCGAAAAAAAAAAATCGTAAACCTGCATCGATGGGCACGTTGGTTAGAGCGTCAACCTCATTTGGTGATTATTTGCTAATGACAGTGAGGTCAAAGTTCAAATACGGCAGGGGATACTGGGAGTGTTATGTTTTTTTCCCGAATTTTTTACTCAACTTCCTCTTAATTTTACCTTTCTCATACCTAACCCAAAAATGTGTATATAAGCGTATATTCTAGACGGGTAGTTATACGGGGTATATAATAGAAGATTTAGGCAAGTAGATTAAATCAAGATGCTTTTTTTATGTTTTCAAATCTTAAGAGTTTTCTAAACTTATTTTATGTTCAATATTTTAAGTAATTTGTTTTTAAAATGTGTCATCTATAGGTGAAATACATATTTCTGACTTTTTATAAGTGTATTTTGCTGCTAAATAATAACTTATTTTGTGTTCCTAGTGAGATAAATAAGTATTCTTCAAATGCTTTGGCATCCCAATAGCAATAATTATATTTAAAATTAAAATATAAGGAAAGGAACTAAATTAAAATATTTATTCAGTAGAAAATTTCAGTTTATTTTTCTACGTATATTGATATAAATTTTAATTTTAATATTAATTTTGTCATGCCAGTGAGATTTAAACAGAAACTATTTAAATGAAGATAAAAAAAAGTAATAGTTCAAGTCCGTAACGCTCATGACACATATTCATTAACTGTTAAAGACTATGTAGATCATAGGTTCTAAAATTGAGGTACGCGGGCACCTTAGAGGGGGGTACACGGGCACCTCTCAAAGTAAAGTTGGCAAAATAAAAAGGAACTTTGGGAAAACTTTAATTATTGGCAGCTACCGTTATCTGGTTATTTCCATCCCTCTTTTCCCCCTACTTGTTCTCGGCTGGAGACCGATTTCTTAGAATGTTCAACCCTCTACTTGACTGAAATATTCTACATTAGCAGTTGGTGACCTGGCGGTCTAGGGGTAAGGTGTCAGACTTCTGTGCTGGCGGCCGGGGTTCAATCCTCGCTCCCGGCACAGATTTATCTNTTCTGTGCTGGCGGCCGGGGTTCAATCCTCGCTCCCGGCACAGATTTATCTGATTACTAAACCCTTCCTTCACCTCTGACAAGTCATCTCGTGAATGTGGGTAATGCCAGGCCTCCACCGTGGTTCGGATTCCACGTTAAACTGTAAGTCCTCCATTTCATCTCACAATCACCCTACCATTACACATTAGCGTAAGTGCGTATAACCCGAACGGGTAGTAAGACGCGGTGCTAATATTAATTAATTACATTAGCAGTTTGTGATGCCTTTCTCAACAACATGTCTCTGTGATGATGGTTTTACATCCATGGTGTACCTACAAATAAATACCGCAATAGGCTCAATTTGGAGTCGGACCTCCCCTTGAAAGTTTCAACTGGACAACCAGGCGTCAAAAAGTTGTGCCAAGCCATGCAGTCACACCCTATCATTGAAAAACTTTACGGTTCATAATATATCAGCTCCAGAATTACATTTAAAAATGTTGATTTGAAAATATTGTTATTAGGTTTACATTTTTTTCTTTATTTTTTAACAAATTTGGGCGGGGGGATAGGGCGCATAGAACTTTTCTATATACATTTTACATTAAAACTATGTATTTTTAAAGTGATCATAACGATTATCAATAAGAGATAATGTTAAAGGCTATAACAATAGAATTATCTCTAAATAGCTTTGTCACATTTGAAATATGTTGTTTACAGATATTTTCCCAATAGATTAAATAGATCAATTTTACCAAGGGGTCATATTTTTGAAAGCCTGTCATTTGGAAACTTTTTATATTGGGAGTACATTAAACTTTTAGTCGTGGCCAAGGAGTTTAATCTAAAAAAAAAGTTTGAGAACCGCTGATGTAGAAAATTAAACTTAAAATATTTACTGAAGCAATACTATATTCGATTTGGACAGAAAGTGTTTTATAATATAAAAAAAACTGTACAAATACAAACCTTTACTCACTTTACTTTCCACCCCTGAATAATATCTATGCGCATAGCTCAAATAGGTATGGAGACGTGATGTAAAAATACAATACTACAATGAGAAATCTCAATGAAAATACTATACGGAGTTTATCGGAATGTATCATCTTGACAGACCGATCTTAAGATGCAACGTCCTTGTACACGCTTCTATCTATGCTAGATCGCTCTCTACGGGAGAATGTACCCCTTCTTCCCGTCTCTCTCAAGTTTATATATCAACATTCCGCTCGGGAACGGTACGTGCGCCACGATACGGCGCCGCGATGCTTAGAGCGCGGGGGCCGCCGACTCATACCTTACATTTTCAATAAAATATCATATTTTATTCACCGCGCGTTGCGTGGATACTCTCTTTTTGCTAACGTCAATACTTTACATCTTGAGAGTTTATTTTCTTGAGTGAAAACTGATGGATATGGCACATGTTATGCTGAAACTGCATTCGAGATTTGTCTGATTAAATTCTTAAAAGTATTGATTAGTTTAGGAGTGCTTTTATGTTGTAGACACAAATTGAAAACTGTATGGAGCCTATTATTTACATTATTAATTGTGTTACCCACATTTATGGTCACGTGGTATATATGTCATTCTCGTGTCTCATTTTCCAGTAATGGGGAGATTGTGGGATGTAGGCCTACCGACAGTGTGTTTTTAGTAAGAGATTTCGGTGATTTCCTATATTATTATTATTATTATTATTATTATTAGCACCACGTCTTACGACCCGTTCGGATTATACGCACTTACGCTAATGTGTAATGGTAGGGTGATTGTGAGATGAAACGGAGGACCTACAGCTTAACGTGGAATCCGAACCACGGTGGAAGCCTGGCATTCCCCACATTCACAAGATGTCTTGTCAGAGGTGAAGGAAGGGTTTGGTAATCAGATAAATCTGTGCCGGGACCGAGGATTAAACCCCGGCCGCCAGCACAGAAGTCTGACACCTTACCTCTAGACCACCAGGTCACCGACGATTCCCTATAAATGATATCTTATCCATCCCCGTCTTATTAGCGTAATTAAAATTCATATAGCCCACTTCAGTGCTCAAATGGTCCAAAGCGTCACTCTCGTGTTATAGTGAATGTATAAAGATGGGGAGATCGGGGTTTGAATCCCGGCTGGGTCTACTGAGCGTGGGTATTTCTTAAATTGTTTCCTACTCTCCTTCCGCATAAATGCGGGTAGATTACCTCTAAAAAATTTACTTACTCGTTCTTTGCCCATCAGAGTAATTATTATACAAGCGTATGCGTGCGCATAATTTGGAGGGGTGTTGTTAGAGAGATAAAATTAGTGTGTTACTGTAGTAAAATTAATATTCGTACAAGATTGGCACTTACTTAATTTAGAAGACAAAAAGTTGTTCTGTTTTGGTGCATTGCTTTCTACTACCCATTAGGGCTATCTGCAGATTTATATTAATAATGTGCAAAGGTGCAGGATATAATATAGACGCTTTTTTCACATTTTTGCCTAGTGGGAAACTATTGGGAAGGAAAAACACCTAGATACGCCCAGATGGGATTCAAAACTCAGCCCCCCTTTTTATTTTGCGCTGCTTCTTACTACCCGTTCGTTAAATGCTCTCCATCTCCCTCTTTTTTGTCAACTCATAAAATACGATGCTTTACATTCTATGGTCTCACATAATTCCTAAATTCAAGTTTGTTTCTTGAAAATATTTGGGATTTGTTAGATTATGTTCGGCATCAGATTAACTATTTGTACAGTGCAAATATGCATAACGTATAGCCGATTCGATTTAAATAAAACTACCTTCAAAGAAGAATGTAAAACTTTTCACTATTAAATAACCAATTATATTTATATATTTATTAGTACCGCGTTGGGTGATCTGGTGGTCTAAGGGTGTCAGACCTCTGTGTTGGGGGTCCTGGGGTCAATCTTTGGTCCCGGTACAGATTTATCTGATTGCCAAACCCTTCCTTCAACTCTGACAAGACGTGTATTAATTACAACTTGTGAATGTGAGAAATGCCAAACCTCCACTGTGGTTCGGATCCCACGTTAAACTGTAGGTCCCCCATTTAGTCTCACAATCACCCTACCACTACACATTAGCGTAAGTGCGTATAACCTGAACGGGTAGTAAGACGTGGTGCTAATAATAATAATAATAATAATAATAATACCACGTCCTAATACCCATTCGTGTTATACGCTTAAAGGTTAAATCATTTCCCTTTAGATTCAGTGGATATTTATCCATTGTAGTTTTATTAATAATGATATCCATTTTATTGGTATTAATTGGATTAAGAATTTAGTTTGCACCCATTTTTATCATATTTTAAAACGTCAAAACACACTAAAAATACATTTAAATGTGTCAGAATAAATTCTCAAACAACGAAACTGAAGTTTTTAAATTCAAGTATTTTTAAATAAATTATAATACAGAACATATTTTTGTCATGAGTGTAGAAATATGAATACTTAAAAAGACTTGAATCAATGGTTGCTATTGGGTTGTTGCTGAGGGAAGCCAAGTTTGACAGGCCTACATGAGTAGGCCTAGACTGTCTTAAAGCTACCTAATATCCATTTGACTAGACTCTCACACAGTAATGTAGTGAGTTAATATATATGTATGTACATTGACTTTAAAGGGTGAGCTAAATACTGAATCTACTAGTACAGTCACGGTCAAAATTGCCTACACCTGGAAACGATCCATGAGCCATAGCCTATGCAACATAATTAATTCATGGGATCTACACATAGTTGATTCCATTAATTATATTTACATAGTATGCAGTTTTATCTATTGCCTAAGGATGACTTAAACCTATCACAGGACAGACAGCATGACTCTCAACGTTTCACAGAAATGTGCTGGGTAGAATAATTAAAACCAATTTAATTAAAGCAAATCTTATAGGTATATTATTGAGTCAAACTTGAGACATCTTGATTTGTGAGTTTAACTAATTAGCCACTGATAGAGACTTTAAGAATAATGTTTTAAACACGTAGTAATATTATTATTATTATTAGCACCGCGTCTTACTACCCGTTCGGGTTATACGCACTTACGCTAATGTGTAGTGGTAGGGTGATTGTGAGATGAAATGAAGGACCTACAGTTTAACGTAGAATCCGAACCACGGTGGAGGCCTGGCATTCCCACGTAGTAATAATAATTTCAATATTATTTTCGTTTGAAAGTTTTAAAAAAAAAATCCCTCTCAGAATAGAGTACCAGTAATGGTCTTTTTGCTTCTTTATCTGTCAAAAAATTATCCCGTTTATAAATGTCCCAACAGTTTTTTTTTTTTAGACCAATCAGTGAGCAAGTGATTAGCATATTTATTTGGTTCAACGGCTTTTTCATTGCAAAAACTATCACATCATAACGAGCTACACCAACAGATTTGATGAAATGTAATTATCTGAAAATAATTTATATCTAAACCATTTTATTTGTAGGTTGCATTCATAGCTTATGGTGAACATATACAAATATCATGTCTATTAAAGCGATATTCAGATTAAATTTCAAAACCATACATTCATGTAATATAATCGCTTATAAAAGTTTTTTTACGTATTATTCCAGATAATTAAATCTAACTCATATCTCAATTAGTCATTGTTTATTTGAAATTTTACTTTTTGTGACTACCCTTGGGAACAAATTAATTAATTATATAAATAAGTTTTATTTAAAGCCTAAATATTTCGCATTAGTCGGAATGTTCAGCACCTATTCAATGAATGAATGAATTAATTAATTAAAAAACTTTAAATAAGGCAAACTCAGTGAATATTTTTTTAAGTGTACTTCAAAAAATTTATATGATTTGTTTTTTTTATAAAAAAAAATACTTTTCAACCAGACCAAACAAGCAACAGAATCAATAACGAATACTTTAATGTCAGGATTAATAATATTTTACATTCATAGTAAAGTTTCTCTTTTGTGGTCACTATATTTCTCATTTTCTCTTTTCCTCTTCTCTCAACCAAAAGGTGACCTTCAAGGAAAGTAAGTATAGAAGTTGTGGACCCACAGTCTTACCAGTACCTTCTGGTGACGAGAAATGAGACAGTTTTTTCATTAACAAATTAATAAAGAATAAATTTTTCTATTAGCCAACTTGTTCTTCGAGTACATAAATTAATCGGAATGGTATCCGAACAATTGCTACCACGGACATTTGTGACCAACATTGTTAAAGTGCAAGACCAAAGGGACTATTATTGTGATAACTTTTCCTCCTCCTTCTTCTTCTTCTTCTTCTTATCCTCCACTAGCGGCGGTGATTGGGAGGGAATCAATCTGGTGGAACTTGGTAGCGTCAGTTTATTTTCAAATATACCACTGATTCCTCTCACACTTTTAACAGTCTTGAGACTGGCAAGTTAGTATAGGTTGTTTTCCGTCGAGGTTGGGTTAGGTTAGGCTAGGCTAGGCTAGGCTAGGCTAGGCTAGGCTAGGTTAGGTTAGGTTAGGTTAGACTACTTACACGCACCAAGTCCCACCACCACATATGATATGTTTAGAGATGGAAGTGGTCATTAGTGAGGTTTCTGAGTCACAAAATAAATCAGAAATCCAGTAAATCTGTCAACTTGGTCGCAACTGTCCACATTGTAGTTTTTTTAAATCAACTCCACCATCTAATGATTGCAAACATTGTCGGTAATTTGGTCTAGTCGTAACTGTTCCAGATTCATTGGAATGTATCAAAACTATCCCTACTCTAAACAATGATAGCGTCACACCTGCAGGGGGGATAGAAACTCGTTGGTAAGAGGAAGGAAGAAAACTGGCCATTATCGTTTTATTTATCTCCACACTTATCCTTAGATCCCCCCGCGAGAATCCTTTGTGTTTCGTTGAATGCAAGTGCGTGGTGACAAATCTCTCTAGCGCAAGTGGAATACTACTCGTTTTTGTGTTAATGTTGAGTCTCACCAACAGTTGGAGTAAGAACGTGAGACCTTTTTGGTGACGCGAGCAGCCCATATCACAAAACTTCTTTACAACTTTCAGACTGTGACAAACTGAGTCTTCTACCCTTTCTACCGACACGATCACAGGATGGCAGACGGATATATTGTTAAAAGTTGATCCATTTGACATAATAACTATCCGAGTGGTCAAAGGGTACTTTTATGCTGCAGCCTCCTTGCTGGATCGTGTGTTCTCGCCAGGCACCTCGTTGTTCGCATACAGCTTTGATGCTCGATATGGAGCATTTATCGTGCAGCTGTTCACACTGTTGTAAGATGCTGGCATGAGAGGTTATCTATGAGTCAAGTCTTTATTTTTATTTTTTGTGTTAAACGTTGCTTTCTCTCTCATCTTATGACAGTGCTAATGATTCAATTTGGTCAAAAATGTCATTTGTGACAAGGAGAAAGAAGAGACTGTATGGAGTATACCCTTTGAATCAAGAAAGCCCTCGACAAGGTTATATTCACCAGTTCTATAAATATCTCAATAAATATCCAAAGATGATTTTTAGGCACTTTAGGATGTTGCAACCGACAGTGAACCAGAGATTATGAACAAATAAAAGAAAAGTTAGTAGTGAGGTTTTCTGTGAGCCAAACAAATCACAACTCAAGTTTCGGGGTGCCCAGCGATGGTCGAGGTTAGGAAAACCAACTGGTTCGTCATCATCGTAGTGGCAAGGACAGCAGCGGGCATCGAAGCGAACCGCGTTTCTGCCGGATAAATGTATCGATAAATATGATTGGTTGTGTTTCATCATCGTCAAACATGCTTGTACACAGCTCAGTAATTTTCCATCAGAAAGAATGCAGCATGAACGTACCCTGGGCCTACCCTAAGGCGCAAGCTTCTAATTTCACTTTGTAGTGTAAAGGCTAAAGTTCTTGAATCGCTGCTAGATTCCCTTATCCCAGTACATTTTCTCTGAATTATCTTCTTTATCACAACCTCTTATACTAAGTTGTTAATAAATTATTTTGTTTGTGACGCACACTCCATTCACCCTGAGAGGTAGAAAGTTTGCCGTGATGGGTTCCACTATGGCATTCGCGCTCAAAGGATGGACAGTGGTACACCAAGTGTGGTGCTGAATTCAATAGGTGGGCCGCAAAATTATCGACATTATGTTGTTGTTGATAGAAAAAATCATACTTTTCTAAAAAAAAATTATTTTCATTTCGGAAAAACCACTCTCAGTACATCCTACCAGGAGTTTAAATCCGATCTCCCTGTCATTGGTAGTCTATTCTTAACACTAGAGTGGCACCTTAGATCATGCGTCCACCCAAGCAAATGAAAAATGTGTTAAAGCGTTAGGCCTGTATCAATATATTTGACTTTTTAGAGAATGTAATGGCTTACAATCAAAAAGTTAAGTAATTATTTAATAACTTGAGCTTGTAGTTTATTAAACTAAAAGTTCAATTCGTGGTCTAAAAGAGGACACACCCACTAGTATTCCCCGTTCAACTGAGATAAGTTCCTCTCCGCATGAATATGTCTGAGTCTCCTGTAGTGTCACCAACTTGCACGTCCAGTGTGCTGCGAGAAATCACGACAAATAAAAGTGTGCCGTGAACAAAAAAAAAGTTTGAATACCACTCACTATGGTGTATCTTATAAGATAACCAGCCCCATTATGTAACTGCCAGTGAACCTGGTTAAGAGCCTGGAGGTCCAATGTTCGATTCCCGGCTGGTACCTTGGGTATGTTTATCGAAAGGGGAACTGCTACAATGGTCTCCAGGGTTTGGTGAATTAGGCTTCAGTGTTTCCACTGGTTCCACACCCTCATACTCATTATCACCATCACCTCACCTCATCTCACCGGGACACGGGAAGAGTCTCCACGGAAAGGGTGTAGGATTAGTACATTCAGGCGTCCTCTGGGCAACGGTTCATCATTAGTGGCTAGTATTTCCATTACTGGACTGCGAATAAGATAGGATCACAGTGTAATCGGCCAAAACGGAGTGTACATTCGACATTATTGTGCTTAGTATGGATCGTGTTTGTTTATTCCTGTAAAGTTTTGTGATACTTGTATATTCATGTGACCCGCCTCGGTGGCGTAGTTGGCTAACGCGCTAGTCGTGTTGAGCTAAACCGCTGAGGATGGGGAGATTGAGGTTCGAATCTCGGTCGGGTGAACTGGGTGTGGTTTTTCCTAAATGATTTTCCACTCCCCCTCCACGCAAATGTGGGTTTACTTCCTCTAATTCAACCTTCCCAATTCCTAATACATTAGCGTAATTAGTACCTAGAGCGTATAACCCGAACGGGTAGTAAGACACGATACTAAATAAATTTACTAGTAAACAATATCCTGATTTTATTTCCTATTATTTTAATATAGAATCGATACGTAAGTTATTTCCTTTAAAGCGATATATGTATAATTTGGGGTAGAATGGTCCAAGGGAATGGTGTATCATATTCATCACATATTACATGACGAGAACGGAGACAAAAAATTGACGTGGATCAGTCATTTCATCAATGTATTGTAGTTAATTAAACACACAAGTATTCAGGCTTAGTAAACAGTAACCATGGACGTATTTACTTCACGTAAGAAATAGAATATTTGTTTGAATACCCCAACAACTACATCAAACTCAAGCCAAACTATCACTTACTATATCAACTGTAAATTACATCTATGAAATTGAACTAATCAAAGTATTGTCTAGCTATGTTTAATATTTACAGTGATCCCATATATATATATATATATATATATGATTTTTTTAACTCCATAGCATCATCCCCCAATCGATCCATGTCATCCAAGCGGCCGCCTTCTGTTGGCAAAGATAATGCCAACTTTCTTAGATAGAGGGTGTCATGTGGTCAGTACAACCAACCCTCTAGCCATTAATCTCTTATTACTAGATCAGATCCATTACTTTTTCATTAAAATAACTCTTCTTTTGTCCTCACGAGGCCTAGCTGACCCCTTTCTAGACCCAATTATTCACATAAAATCTGAAAGCACCAAGGATCGAACCTGGAATCTCTAGATCTGTAACCAGGAGCTCTAACCACCATACTGTTTTCTTCTTAAACCTGTAAAACAAGTGCATTAGGTTTTTGTCTGAAAACCTTTTTCAATAGAGGACCAGCTATTTTTCCCTCTCTGTAACATTTTATCCTCCACAAGACTTCCCATTCACGTCCTATTAAATATTTCTAGACAGGGATCTCCTATATTTCACTTATGATCCTAGAAAAATGATATCACTACTTTATATACTGAAAACTAGTCTAGAGGCATTTTAAGGTGCACTTCATAATATATCTTATAAATCGTTCCCATTGTTCTGCTGATCTTGAACGGTTGGATACCTCCTTAATTCACCTCTTACTGCTTTTTTTTTTACGTCCCAACCAAACCCCCCAGTCGTACCATATCCTACATCCACACCCGTCCTATTTGCATTTGATCAAAATGGAAATGAGGTATTTAGAGTATTTTTTTACGGAGAGGGTTGAAATTGCAACGCTAGCGAAAATGGGCTATATGGAGCTGGCTACTCCACATTTTTTTCCCTAGAGTTCTCCCCTTACCTTGGTTGCCGCTGTGCAAAATATTCCCTCAGACTAAATTGTGGGCCTTAAATGCTCTCCACTTTTTTACAACTCTTTTTTGCACTTATATTGCCGTAAGGCTGAGAGTTTAAGCTGTTTTTTTTCTTCAAGCTTTTAACAATTTACAGAAAAATGTCATGGAATCGTAACACATAGTGGTCTAATAGTATATTTTATCACACATTTTCATTCTAAAATGCTATTTAAACATTTCTAAAATACGCGTACTGCATCTTTAATTAAAGAGAAGGTCCAACAGGACTTGATGTTCTTCATGTCTAGCTATCCATCCAGATTCTCCTCATATTTATCGGATATATATATCAGTAAGGGGGAATATAGAGGAAACGTATCCACATTTACATACAAATCGGAATGAGAAAACATTTGTGGAATGAACTACTCACTACACCCGGCTGGTATTCTATGTCAGATCTCCCTGTCATCATCTCCCATCTAGATGAGTCTGACGCATTTGTCTGCATGCCCACTAATTGGGATGCGTGCATAAGCTTTAGTCCGTTACTTAGGAATTATTCATCCAGCAGTCTCGTACATGTACTGAGCAAACCTATTTAAATGAGTCTAATATAATTTTTATTTAACTCCAAAAGATGATTTAATTTCCCAAACTACCTGCTTCAGTGGCTACATTGTTTATGGCATCACTCTCACAATAGACTAGACTGCCGATGACAGAGATCGGGGCTTGAATCCCAGTCAGGTGTACTGAGGGTGGTTTTCCCCAAATAGTTTTCCACTCTACCTTCGCGCAAATGCGGGTACACTTCCTTTAAATTCAACCTTCCTTTACCCCTAACTCATAAGTGTAATTAGTAAAAAAATATGTATAGCCTGAACAGGTAGTAAGACGTGGTGCTAAAAAAATATCCCAAATTAAAACTATTCTTAATGAGCCACACTGAATCACTTTCTTATACAGTTTTTTATTTTCTTCCCGTCATCTTAATAGCCGTCCTGTCAATCCAAATGTTTGCACTAATCGGTTAGGTATACATTTTTTGTGAAGATGAAGAGAAAAAAAATTGGTAAAAATCTCTCTTAGGGCTTTTTCACATTGAGATACAAGTGTCCAACACCGTATGTAGTTGTGCCAACTACCAGCAGCGGTCAGTTGTTAATTCCAAGTCTACATCACTGCTGTTCATATGTTTATGACCACGAGTTCAGATTTTAACACGAATTATTTTATAAGTGAAGTAAAAAGTCGTCCTGCTATTTTTGATATCTAAATTTAAGTAATGTGTAGAAGAAACCTTTCTCCATTCAAACACGTAGCAGAATATGTGCGTTAAATCGTTTTTTAATCATTTTTCTCCTCAATATTCTGTTTGGAAGCACTAGGAAGAATAGTTACTCATCGCTTTATTCATTTTTTTAAAAGTAAAATAATAATAAAATGTTATACAGTTGGTTGGCAATCAAGTGTCTGACACCAGTATTCTCCGCAAACACCAGTGTGAAAAGGTTTTTGGTTTACCCGTGTGGGATTCGAACACAGGCACTCACACATCCCCAGCAAAACAGATTAGACGATACATAGGCTCCGTGTCCACTGGTACGGGCTATTTTATGTTAATCTTGAGCTATAATACTTATGTATGGTTTAATTTTTGTTTTTCTCTGTTCCAACTTGAAACAACGCGTTGTATGATGATATCAATTAAAGTCTGTATTATCGTGTTTCACTCATTCGAAACACAAAAGAGAGAATATAGCTATCGAAGCTTGATCGAAGAGAAAAGGTTATGGCTTTCCCTCATCTGGTCGGCTATCATAATGCATAGCAGGAATGATGGATGATACTCTAGAACCAGGAAGAGAAAAAAAAAAAAACTCTGCTGTTGTTGATATGATGGACCGAACACTGACAGTTACCATATTTCCCATTTATTATCTGGTTTTCATCTCTCTCGCTTTTCAATAATCGCTCTTCCCTCCCTTCTGTCTGTCTCTCTCTGTCTCTCTTACTTTACTGTGTTTTCCTATTATTATCATGTTCTAATTCACCACATTCTAGATCCAAGCGTCAACTTTACTAGCTGTTTGCATTTTTGTCTCCTACTGTCCTGCTTTATTTATACACCCTCCACTCCAACCGCCAACCCTCCCCCCATGCCCACCTATCCCCTTAGTAACACCATAGTTGATTGGACCTGAACAAGTAAAAACAGATAAATGCGAGCACAAATGAGTATAAAAATGCACAAAAGCACGCGAATAGACATAAACTAGCAGCTAAATGGCAAATTTTAGTGTTCGCTGACGTTTCGGTCCTACAGTGCAGTAATGGTGTGCGAAGCTTAAGAAAAAAGTCAAAATTGAAGGTCAAATTTATTTCGGCTTGGACTTCGACATCAACAATAACCTTCGCGTACTAGAAAAATTTTAAAGGAAGGATAAATCTTCGATTAATTATCAAACGATTTAATTTTATCTTACTAAAAATTACATATTTCAATATTTGATCGTTTTAAAACCGTTAATTAAACAAATTTTAACACAGACTAGTAATTTAACTAACATAACGTAAGCATGGATCAAAAGCGGGTAAGTTAATGATAATATATTATATTCAGTATCGCCAACATAATTTTGTAAAATAGAAATACCTAAAAAGAAATAACACCGTGGTCACTGGTATGACTCAGATAAAGCGCTTTAGTTGTGCTATCATCCCAGCTTGCATCTAATGTTTAGTCTATTATATCTCTTTGGAATTATCTGTGACAAATTTACAAGTGTATTTGAAACAGAATATTTTCATAGCTTCTTAACGTTTTATTTATTATCCGAAATGACTCACACGGAAAGCGAGAAACGAAAGCAGAATTTAATTTATAATTATTATCAGAGAAATTCAGATGAAAATACATGTATATGTAAAGTTTGTAAAGTAATTGTTGATCTAAAAATTAAAAGTAGCGTTAAGTGGCAACAACAAAAATCCTAGGCAGCTTTGACTTCCACTCTTCTTTGCAAGTTTCAAGCTTCACTTCGACTTCGCTTCGCATTTAAAAAGTGGCCTTCGCACACCTTTACTTCTAAGTATGAATGCTTTGGTGAGAAGAAGAAAAATAATTATTTAAAATGCTAGTCTTATTGTTTTGCTTAAATTAATAAAGATAAAGAATCCAAAACATTGGTGGCGAATGGAAAAGATTGTAAAATTTAATCACTCAATGTCAAGACAAGCGCGCACACAAAACTGATGGAAAAATTAAAATACTGTCCACACTTGGCACGCACTGTCGAACAAGAACGACGACTTTATGTTTGAAGTAGCAATAAGTAATAGATTACCCTTCCTGGAGTTTATTTTTTTAATCACCTATTCTTTTCACCTTTTAAGCTATACGCATGATAATAACTCTAATGGGGTGTAAGTGAGGAAGGTAGGATTTTAGAAATAATTTATCCGCATTTACGTAGAAAGAGAGTGGAAAATAATTTAGGAAAAAACTTTGAGCAGACCAGTCTAATGCGAAAGTGATGCCTTGGACCATTCAGCCACTATTGCGGGTTTTTCTGTATTGTTTGTTTGGGATTTTCTGTGATTGTTGTCGCGTCCACATGAATTCATTCGTGTTCGTTCGTTCGAATATATTTGTGCTCATTCATGTTCGTTCGTTCAAGTATATTTGTGCTCATTCATGTTCGTTCGTTCAAGTATATTTTGTGCTCATTCATGTTCGTTCGTTCAAGTATATTTGTGCTCATTCATGTTCGTTTGTTCAAGTATATTTGTGCTCATTCATGTTCGTTCGTTCAAGTATATTTGTGCTCATTCATGTTCGTTTGTTCAAGTAATTTGTGCTCATTCATGTTCGTTCAAGTATATTTGTGCTAGTTCAGGTTCGTTCGTTAGGAGTATACGCGGCTCTAGATCCCTACTTTAAGATATGGTCAAATAACATTATTATTATTATTATTATTATTATTATTATTATTATTAGCACCGCGTCTTACTACCCGTTCGGGTTATACGCACTTACGTTAATGTGTAATGGTAGGGCGATTGTCAGATGAAATGGAGGACCTACAGTTTAACGTGTAATCCGAACCACAGTGAAGGCCTGGCATTCCACACATTTACAAGTTGTGATTAATACACGTCTTGTCAAAGGTGAAGGAGGGCTTGTAATCAGATAAATCTGTGCCGGGACCTAGGATTGAACCCGGAACCCCAGCACAGAAGTTTGACACCTTACCCCTAGACCACCAGGTCACCCAATAACAATAATAGTTTATTTAATATAGGCCTATTATCTTATGATAAAATAACCATATACACAATTTAAAAATTGTTTGTAAGCATTTCTTCTAGCTATTGTGTAAGTAAAAAAAACTTATTGTTATTCAAAATTCAGCAAATTATTGAATAACTTACCAAAGTTAGTCAAAAAAACACTAATATAGCTAACAGATGTATGTCACCTAATGGTTAAATGGTTTGTTGCATCATAATTGAGGTGCCAAATCCACGTGGAATTAATGCCACATGTATTCAAAGATTAATTTGTGCCAAATAGTAAAAATACATTTTTAAACGTTTTGTAGTATCCCTGGAACTATAAAAACCCGTCGAAACAAACTTATACACCATTTTGGAATAAAAACCTCAATATATGTAGCCATGATTAGAACCCTAACCTACCGTTACTATCAAACCAAACAATACAAGTTTAACATTTAGTGTGCATGTCTACCAATGTGGACACTATAATCTTTCTTGAATTATTATTTTTTATTTACTACCAGTTTATTATTAATAAATATTTTAAGCCAATAAGCCTGCATGAAATTACATTTTTAACAACAAAAATGTAAAGTATTTGAATGAAAGCTATTATTATCTGTGTTATATGATCCTAATAGCTTTTAAAATGAATGTTACAGCTGGTCTAGGGGTAAGGTGTCAGACTTCTGTGCTGGCGGCCGGGGTTCAATCCTCGGTCCTGGCACAGATTTATCTGATTACCAAACCCTTCCTTCACCTCTGACAATACATCTTGTGAATGTGGGGAATGCCAGGTCTCCACCGTGGTTCGGATTCCACGTTAAACTGTAGGTCCTCCATTTCATCTCACAATCACCCTACCATTACACATTAGCGTAAGTGCGTATAACCCGAACGGGTAGTAAGACGCGGTGCTAATAATAATAATAATAATAATAATAATATTAATAATGTTACAGCTCCTTGCTGCATATAGCCATAACATCTCAGTGGTTCAGGCCCAGATTACTCCAAAATCTTGACTTTTTCTTTGAATGGTTTACGCAACGCTTGAACAAGTTGACGATCCGTATTATTAACCACTAACTTTTATGGTATATTAAACTCCTTGATATTCACGCATGCCTGCGCTAGAGAACTAACTTAAGATTAGTTTATCAGGTCATTTGCATATAACTTCGTGGATATGTTTAAAACTAGAATGTAGGTGCTTCATCAACGTAGTAATTTATTTATAATAAATGTCGGGTTACATGTTTTTAATGTAATCGCCATTTGTATCAAAATGAAAACGGTTTGATTGTCTAGTAGGTAATGTACAGTACTTACCCAACTAAGTCATAAATCATAAAGCTATCCCAAACACGTGTTATACTCCCAAAGGCTGGTCAGAGTTTGTTTCCAGGGAAAGTGAGGCTTTACTGGAATAATACAAAAAAATTTCTATATATTTTACAAAACACACAGAAATTAATTAAATCTCGATACTTTATAGAAGGAATCAATAGACTAAAACATTTCAGTCCAATAAAATCTATCTTGCCTTGTCAAAAACTTACAAACCATCATAATAATCAAACAAGGGAGATTTAAAATGTTTTTAAAATCTTGATTTCATTTGCTAGGCTGGCTGGTCAATACATTTTACTTGGTTCAATCAAAATTTTAAAATCTACGTTTCACTAAAAGCGAGCCATTATTAATTACCTAAGCTGTATATTTTCGCACACTTATTTTTAGTTTAATCCAAGCGATGAATAAATTTCATGACCGCAACAAAACGTATCGTTAGTTACGATCCCTAAATGTAAGTTAAGTCATCATTAATTAAATCTACTAATATTTTCAAAAATGTATCAACCACTCCCTTGATAGTTGCTAGATTTGCTATTTTGTCAAATAATCTTATTATCTCGGTCCAGTTAGTTGACCATTTTATCACACCCTGTTTACTCTTCCTTCTTTTTCATCTCTCTCTCTCTCTGACTATGACTGGGTTATCAGAGTATGCGGTATGTTAATGAGCTACCAATCATCGTGAGCTCGTGTACTTGACGAGAGATGGAGCCAAACCACATTTTTTGTTTTTCTGTTTCAACCAGATTGGTTTCACACTCCCAACATCCCTCCCTTCCTGACCCTAACCAATAGTATCACTTCCATACGACCCCCCTTACCCCGAAACCTCACCCTACCTTATTACAAAACACCCGCAATTACTCCTGCGGCAGTGTTCGTGAAAATAGGTACTGTACGTACAACGTCACGTGGTGGTGGTGGTCTTGTTTTCAAAATTCGCCCTAACTGCTGAAATGTGTAAGGGTAGATGTGTTCTACACTTTTTAGATTAATTCATTTATTATATTCACATGGATAGCTGTATTTGGATTGATATGTTTGTTTTTAAATTTTATAAATATGTATAAAAATAATTTATAGATGTATGCTACGCTTGACTGACTGACTGACTGACTGACTGACTGACTGACTGACTGACTGACTGACTGACTGACTGACTGACTGACTGACTGACTGACTGAAAGGTATCAAGCTTACCTTGATTATTAATGCAGGACCCTGATATTGACGTGTTAACTTTATTTTTATGTATAGTTCTCAAAAGTATATCAACTCTGTTCAGGATTCCCTTGTTGGAGAATTAAAGATCTTGAATATTTTGTAATCTAAGGTTGTATATATTTTCTTTGTGTCCGACATGTATACAACTTTTTAGGTCTATCTAGTCTATTAATTAATTAAGCCATAATAAATTGTCTTGTAGCCCATAGTACCGTAGTACTATCTTAAGACTTAAGAGCATAGAAAACTCTTGTTACTCATAGGATCTACTGCTCTAGCCAATAGCCTCCAAACAATTTAAAAGGTATAAAATAATAACTATGATCCTCCTTCAACTAAAATAAAATATTCAAATAATGTTTTAAGGGCCTTACTTCTCTCCTAGAAAGGATTTATATATATATATATATATATATACTATATTTAAATGTATATTTATATGTATAACATATTGTGGATCGATACCTATAGTACTGTTGGACGAGCTGTAGAAAATATATAAATATACAGGATGTTCGGAAACTCTACGCCCAAATTGCACATATAGTTCGTTTGAACCAAACGGAAGCGAACATTCTTATACACTTACATTTGGCAAAGTAAGCTAATACCATAGAATTGTGTTCAAAGTGTCAGCGTACAGCGACGGGGGAACAAAGCTGTGCAAACATGTGTGTACAACAAGTTGCTTATGAACTAGGCGCACGGCACTACACACCTCGACCTCTTGGAGCACGGCAGATGATCATACCCTAGTTAATAGAAAACAACACACCATTAGAAATGGGAATAAGTTTTAACGGCCATCATCAACGGTCCTACATCACAGAGTGCTAGAAACGACCACCCCCGACCTCGCTGCAAGGCATCATTCTACGCAGCAGTGACTGACGCACCCGTTTGAAGATATCTGGGATAGCTCACACATTTACCGCTTCAATTACGAATCTTACTAACAAATCATCCTCGCTTACAACTGAGTTCTCATCCCATTACTACATGATATGCTTGCCGTTACTACTTGGGCAGTGCCACGCTCCTAATTACTATGCAACTTATTGTACACAGCTTTGCTCGGGTGCTGTACGTGTGCTGAAACTTTGAAAACTATTTAATAGTATTAGCTTAATTTGCCGAATGTAAGTATTTGAGGATTTGGTCTTCCTTTTGGTTCAAACAAAATATATGGGCAGTTTGGGTTATGTGTTTCCGAACAACCTGTATAAGAAACTTGGTTTACTGCTAACAACAGTTCTTGTACATGATGTAGGTCTGGCACCTTAGCTTAGTTTCATAACTACCTACTGTGGTAAGAGCCCCGGGCTCGATTCCTGGTGGGGCCGATAAAAGTATCATTAGTAAAAATGTGAGTCTTCGTCGTACCCCCACCCCCTTTACCCCCTTCACCCATTTTCACAGTGATGAATTAATTTCTGGAGTCGGGGTGTTCTGTGTGTTCTAGATTTAAGTTAGTTAATGAGTCGTGTGTTGATATTATGAGTCGGTTCTTAAAGTGCACATTAAATTCTTCAAATAAAATAACGTGAAAGAATATACTTTTTTCTAAATCGAATGACGCTTTGTCTATTTCTCAAAATACTCAGTTTCCCCATTATCAAAGACTTCTGCCAAGGGAACATTATTTAACTCCCTGGACCTGAACGCATATCTAGACCAACTGTCCGGGAACTATTAATAACTTTGTTACCCCATCCATCATCTAGAACTCTCCTCAGAAGACTTTCTTCACTACCAAGATCAGTGACTCAAGAAGAATAGAAAAAGCGCTTCGAACTCCCAGATAAAATAACGCAAAACGTGTCCTTAACCAAAAAAGGCTCGAACTATATTTACTGTATCTAATATAGCAAGGCATATGCAAATATTTATAAGCATGGCAGATGGACCAATAGCCAAAACTAATTAATTTTAAAAGGTGTATAACTATAAATTTGAGATACTACAGAGTTATTCAAAAGTAATGGTGAAAAACAGAAGGCCTGTAGTGAGTGTGGTGTCAACGCTAACCAAGTGGTAACGGATTGTAAGGAAGGAGAACGGAATAAAGTTCTTGCCTGGGCATGGTAACTGCCGCCGGGATGTTCGTCGATACCTGAATACCACCCACCCGGGATGTTGGATCATCCGTGCTGGACAAGAGGAGTTTCCAATATTGCTCTGGCCCCTGTGATCACCAAACTTAATACCCTGTGACTTCTTAATATGGGGACACATCAAGGACACCGTGTTAGTGCCCCCATTGCCCCACAGCAACTGAACGACCTTAATGATCGCATCTCTGCTGGACCGAACTGCATTACCATCTGTCAGTTCGTTTAAGAATAAAACTGTTTCAATTTGGCACCATTAGTTTTAAATAACCCTGCACTTGACCAAAAATATGTACATTTGAAAGCTAAACGAGTTCGATTTATTTTAGATGTAATGTTTCATCTTTAAAAAAAAAATCATATTAAGTGACTCGCCGTGGTCCGATATCTTAATATCTAGGTATTGTTTTTAAATTAGAAAAAAAATATTTTTTAAGTAATGGTATCTAGTAGAGGATAATGTGACTTGTGAGTTTCGTTGAAAGGGGACCAAATATATTAGTGTAGGCATTTTCAAAAGCTTAAAAACCATTGACTGGACTAAAATGAATAACCAGACTTTACATTTCAGTAAGTCTTAAGGATGTAGGCTACTATATTAATAAAGAGTTTTGTTGAAATAATATTTATATGGAAATATTTAAACTTATTTTTACCATTGGTCCAGAAAATATTACCGCATTCAAAATTATTGTGACCTAATTATATTAAATAAGTGATGATTAGCATATCAAACAAGCTACGTTTAATAAAATCAATATTTTATTATGATATTGTAGAATACCAGGCCTCCACCGTGGTTTGGATCCCACGTTAAACTGTAGGTCCTCCATTTCATCTCACAACTACCCTACTATTACACATTAGCATAAATACGTATAACGCGAACGGGTAGTAAGACGCAGTGTTAATAATAATAATAATAATAATAATGTAGTGTTATTAAAAGATTATAGATATTTTTAACGTAAGTTATAAAATTATTTTAGGCAAATTTCACTAAATTTACATTTTAGTTCTTAGGTAACTTTAGATAGACCACTTTATATAAGCTGACGATAAAATTACATCAAAATAATCTGGAATAAAACAATATTATGGAGAAGAGAAACTTACATTCACACCAAATTGGATCGAAACACCTTATTTATTTGAAGCCCGATATTCACAGACTCCATGACATGAACAGATGTGCAAAATAAAGTAACTTTTGTCATAATATCGTAGCAAATTTAAAACCATTACATTCAAACCTGAATGCAATATTACTCTTATATTTCTAATGTTAAAATGCTGCTGTAAATCAACCCTGAGGTAAGGGTTAGTTTTCACCTAAATGAAATTATGTAAGTTTGCAAAGAAACTTGAGTTAACGACTTTCCGGAGCTTTCTGCATAATGGACGAGAACGTTCCGCAGAGGTTAATATGTGATACATCACAATTAAAATGTTACTCTGCGAAAACAGTTTCACGAACGAAAATGACATGAGTTAAGTCCCAAAGTTAGACGAGAACTTTTTACAAGAAGATCATTGTAAGTTGTTTCCCGTTCTCTTCTTTTATCCTCGTTTATTACCAAAACCTTCTCTTAGACACACATTTTCGACAACTTTTAAGTTCTAACCATACAAACACTCGTTCTTAGCATTAAGATTTTTATCCTAGCTCTTGAGAACATAATGTTAAATATTACTTTTGATGGCACATGAATCCACCACTATATATATATATATATATAGTGATGGCACATGAATCGCCTAATATATATATATGTATATATATATGTATATATATATATATATCCTATGAAACAGAACCTACAGCTCATTTTGCTGAATAGTAGGATTAAGTATTTAACAGTAAGAGCTATGGGAGTTAAGATAAACTTGACTGCAGGATGATAATTAAACTTGTTACCTAATACATATTAATTTTTAAAAATGCTCACGTTTATAGGCATTTAGATTAATGGTTTTCCGGTAATAGAGAGGTAAGGATTCAATACCAGCTAAGTGTACGGTTAGTGGTTTTTTTTTTTTTACTAAACTCTCACTCCAACGCAAATTTGGGTACATTTCCTATAAAATATATATTTTTTTCTTATCCTTAACCCACTATCTTTTGTAGCCTAGTAGAACGTGGTGGACAAAATTAAAAAATAATGTAGACCTCTATTTGTTTATTGCCCTTAGCTCCATTAATGTAAATGTTAATGCGCCGTTTCTTACTACCCGTCATAATTACACAAATAGGGTAAAAATAAGTAATATATATTATATATTTTATTTACCTTCATTTGTAGAGTAACTATTATGAAGTGTTAGTACACTTGTTTCAAGAGCGAATATTATTATTACTTTGTGCTATTTATTTCCCAATGTGACGTGAATATATTTACATTTCAAATACAGCTACACCTAGCGTAGCGCACTATTATTTTAATTTGTGATTTTAATCTGCGTACATTAACGCTTTGATTCAATTGGAAGGGATGTAAAGATATCCATGGGGACATATGCCTGTATTTATTATAGAGGAAGATAGAAAACCACTTTCACAGGGGAAAAAAATAGCCTCTTTGTACTCCTCCTGGATTCTAGATCTCTTTCTGGCCTCCACGATCAAAGTTGGCTGAAGAAGTTGAACAAACTGTTGAGGTGCTAGCTCCAACGGAACTGTTTTATTAAAAGGGTCGACATTATGGTGTTTATTCATTTGGGGACCTATTTTGTATTTCCGGTAATTTATCATCTAATTTATGAGCTATATAGCTATATCAACACACGAATTAAAATACAAATGGATTATAAAAACACACACAAACAATTTATCTCTGATAAAGAGCAATGATATTTTTTTCAATGCTTTTATAGTAGTAAATTCGGGACACTTATTGTAATAAAAACATCTGCTATAGCCAATATTGGGAGTCTAACTCATTCTATTTTAGTAGCTGTCAATTTTGTGTACATTTAAGACATCTCTTAAGCAACTTTTTTTTTTATCACAATTTCTCGCAGCCACTAATTCGACACCGAGAAGGGGAATGATATTTTTTATGTACGATTATATTAATTGAGCTTGGGACCCTTATTACATTAAAAATACGTGCTATTTACGTGGCCAATCAAATTGGCATTATTAGTTTCTCTAACACAGCTAGTTTATGACAAAAGAGCCATTATTTATGATTCACAACTGTTAAAAAAAAAAAGTATACTTTCAAAGAGAGTGACAAATCTACTCGTGGCACTTGTATCTTACAACCTGAGGGCTTTATATTTTCAACTGTGACGTTTTGTAATAGCAGAGACAAAAAGTGACGGGAAATGGCGGTGAGAATTTATCTTTTTCCTGGGAAATTGGAAACTGGTGAGTGCAACGACAAGAGAAAGAAAGGAAGGGGAAATTTTGGGGGGATAAGGGGTTAAGAAAGAGAGACATAGTTTGAGAGTGAAGATATAAAAGTATAAGTTCCAGGGTTGGAAAGGAGGACAGTTGTATTTGAAACGTGGTGGAACAAAAAAGGAACAAAAGGGTTTTAACTTGAAGATTGTTTTATTTTATTTTTAGAAACGGCATAGGGAACCAAACAGTAAAGATAGAGTGGGAACATAGTTCTATAAAAAAAATAAGCCCGAGTGAGAGATACTTTAAAACATAGAAGAATGAGATGATGTGGAAAAAAGGAGGGAAAAAAAAGTGGTTCAAAGAAGAATTGACCACGAGGGAATGAAAAGAGAACGCTGAAGGAAATAGCGCAAGCGAGTGAACATGTCTCGCCCGATTCCAATCTCGCTGCCCTTGTTTCCATCATGGCGACAAATGAGGGAGAGCTTGGGTGATAGTGGCATAGAGAGAGAGTCCGCGGGAAATTCCTTCATGTAGAAAAACCGGGGACGTTCCCTGCAGCAAGTACAACTCAATTTAGAAGGCGCGCCCTTTTACTTATTGGACCGAACGCGGTTGACTTCTAAGGTTACAAAAGTAGGCGACTCCTACTGGTCTGTAAACAGACTTTCCTCCCCTCATGGGTGACTGTGGAATCATTTTGGTTTTAGTATTTAACTCTGTAATTATTTTAAACATATATTTTGAATTCCGTAATGACATTAAAACCTCGGTGGTGATTATAAACGGTAATTTAACAGATATAAAGTAACAAAGTCTATATGCCCTAGTCGAAATACATGTATTGTAGGTGGGTGTGTAGCTTCAAAACTTCTACTTGACTTCGAATCAAATATCAGCTTCGACTTCACCTCGAAAAAAAAAATCTGACTTCGATAGTTACGAAGCTTCGCCATTAAAGATATTGACAGCTAGAATACTCAATTTATGGTCAATTATTTCCATTTTGAGCTGTAAAAATAATATATATGATAAAAGCCTGAAGTAATTTAATTGTAAATTGTGATATTAACTATGTTTATCAGAATAAAATACAATATTACAAAAAATTGTGCAAGAACATTTCCAAATAATTCCATGGGATCGATATATATAATAGCAACACTATATTATATTTTTAAAGCATAGAACATTTAACTAAACATAATTAAACTTCCATTCGAATTCACTCCGAATTAAAAAAAAGTGTCTTCGCAAACCCCCCATGAATAATGTACACAATGTAAATAGAATAGAAAGGTATCGCCACTTTGAGTAATTTCATTGTGACATTGCCTACGTCACTCAGTACACAACAGTTATATTTTAATACTAAGATAGCCAAACATTCTTTTAATAAGTAGAGTAATGTCGTTAATTGCAGATTTGTGTGGTTTTTAAAGGTTAATTTACTAAAGTACCAAAATGTGACTTGTTTTTAACAATTTATTATGTCTTCCAAATAGATCTACAGTAGCCCCATGGCTTCTTTGGTACTGACTGACATTTCACAGCTGACTTCTGACGGCTTTGAAAAGTTATCAGACCAAATTATGTACCCCTATGGTGAACCATATGATCAGCAAAAACATGTGTATAGCAGCTGTCACTTCTGACAGTCAAAGTTTATGTCTATACCTAAATGTTGACTGTCAGCTGTCAGCTGTTAACTGTCAGTCGGCATCAAAGAAACTTCGGGGCTACTGTAAGTATGTAACGTGCTGGCTTGTACTTAGTGACGTCACCAGCTCAGCAAATCGCATGTATCGATCCATCTATTCTATTAACATTGTGTATACATACATGTACAATAATTCAAAAATTACGATCAGATGGATTTGAATGGGGCTTAAATTATGTGAGAAAATATAAAACTGATACATATTGTTAACGGTATCATATTCAAACTTTATCTTAATCTTTATATTTCTAGTTTTAGAATGTACTTAGAAACTGTTTTGATTAAATTATTTATAATTGTAGTACAAAATATTATAATTTAACGAATTAAATATTTGTTAACATTTTCTAGACGATTTTGTACATTAAGTTCAAGAATTAGATGTCCTTAGGTCAGACAACTATCATGAAAAACTGCTTTGGTAGCCGCATGGTCTATGGCACTAATATTTCAGTAGACTAGAATGCCAACAATGGGAAGATCTAGGTTCGAATCTCAGTCGGATGTACTGAAGGTGATATTTTAAGATTGCTTTCCACTCTTCCTATACGCAAATGTGGGTATAAACTTCTTCTAACGATAGCCTTTTTAATCACAAAAACAATTATCGTAATTGATATATAAGCGTATAGCCCGATCAGTTAGCAAGACACGGTGCTAATAAATATATCGTGAAGCATAAATGAAGTAGACATAATTTTAGTAATTGTAAACTAATGTTATGTTGTGTTAATTTTAACTAATCAACTATTGCCACTAGTTAATTTACTTTTAGTTGTTTTAATTTCACAATATACATTTATTCTGAGTAGATACTATTTTAACTAATGTGTACATGCACATCTATAATATTATTTGTGTGTAGGATTAGACTAAATATTTATATTACAAACACACAACCCTATATATTTTTTTAAATAATTAGAAATGTATTTAAAGATTTTGGTCAACCAAATTATTTTTAAAGCTTAAATATACTTGATTGAGATTTCCAAAGAGTGTATTTCTCATTAAAACTTCATGGTTGAATTTATTTGTTCCAGGAAATGGTTGGGTGGCTTGGAAGAACGATTCATTTCCAAGCAAATACGTAGAGATGATCTTCGAGTTCGATGAAATTCGAAATTTTACAGCAGTACATATATTCACCAACAACCTATTCGCCAAAAATGTGCAGGTATGTGACAATTTATTTTAAAAATACACAAACTATTTATCAATATGCTATTTAGATAATATTGTCTGAATTTCTTAAGATTAACTATTTTTATTAATTATGAATTTTTTTTTTCAAAATAGTTATTGTCTCTAATTATCAATAATTATAGCTCTCCTACAAAAAATAAAAAGTTCTTTAAAAATCAACTAATTTTTTTACAATTAGAACAGAAGCCCATAATGCTTTATATATTGAATTATTAATTATGCTATACATTTATTATAATATTAAATCTGGTACATATATATTTATTTATATAATTCACAATTCTTTTTAGAGAATCTTATTGTTAAATCTTGATTAAGTGGTTTTAAAGTTACGTCATCTGTGAAAATAATTATCAATTATTATCGAACACACATAATACGAATATTTAAATATGGATTTATACTCGACTGAATTACTTCTGAAAATTTTTCGTGTTTTTTTATAATCGTCTACATCGCACATATAATTTTTGGATTTCCAAATAAATTAATATAATTATATTCTATCTTAATTTACATATAATTAAGAGCTTATATAATATGGTGATCTAAATTTACAAAAAGATACACATTCATACACAGATTCTAAATTGTTATATAAATATATAAAAAACACTATATAATTTTATAATATTGCTTGAGCATATCCCTAAAAATAAACCAGTATTCGTATTTGAATGAATCCTCATTAAAATACTTAGCTTACAGGTAAAATATGTATGTTATTTTATTATAAAGTCCAGTTTTAATGGGAAGTTTCTTTTTGATAATATAAACACATTATTTTGGCCAAAATTGATCATATTTTACAATTATTATATAAACTTTGATGATATATATTAAAATTTACAGGTAAATATTATTTTAATTAACTCATGAATACGTGAAAGTAGGTTTAGTAACTTTTTAATTCGTCACCTAAAAGCCCTTCCTACTAAAATTGAGCTTTAATAATACTTTGATGCTAATCCAGAGATTTTTCATCCGTAACTTTTGAGAGGTAAGATTTTTTTTTTCCAGCATCAGATCTTATTTACTAACTGTTCGGGTAACACTAATCGTACGTTTTGAAGGATGTATGATAGTTATAGTGACTTTCGGTCAACATCGACTGTTCTAAATTAGTTGTATTTAAAAGAATCTGTAATTATTTTGCTGACAACTCGCCTGCTTTCAATTAATGTAAAATTCAGAATATACCAAACAATTTTACCAGTAGTTCTCTATGGATGTGAAACGTGGTCTCTTATCTTACATGACGGAAACAAGAGTGTTTGAAAACAAGGTACTTGGGAATATCTCGAGTACAAAAGGGATGAGGCCATTGGGGAGTCCAGAAGGTTACAAAATGAGGAGTTACATAGCCTGTACTCATCACTATACATTGATAGGATAAACAAGTTTCTTAGATTAACGGTGGGAAGAACATGAAATATGAAAGAGAGAATCTAGAACCGTGATCAGGTATTGAATAGCGAACCCAATGGGAAGAGACCATTGGGATGACCTAGACACAGACAGGAGCATAACATTAGAATGGACCTGAAAGAGATAAGGTGTAATGAGGTGGACTGGATAGAACTAGCTCAAGATAGGGATAGGTGTCATACTTTTTTTTTTATAAGTGTGACAATGGATTCTCGAATTCCTAATTCCATAGAGTATGTATTTCTAAAAGAATAAGCGTAATGCAATATAGATCTAAGTAAAATAAATAAATACTAAAAAACTGTATTTATAAACTAAATAATTGAAATGTTTTAAATGTTTTAAATGTTTTAAATGGTACCTGAGCTTGTTTCTTAGTGGAAATAGTGATTTACATTACTTCTTGGTAATAATAATGGAACAGACTTTCATGATAAAGCATAAAGTCCACGTAATTTAGAGTGAACGTTCTAAACATGTTGAGTTAATTCCTCATATAGCTCTCCAAAGTTAATTTGAGCAAATATCACCCATTAACATACAATTCAAATCACATTTCATTTTAATTGGCGATAGAAGTGCCGGTCAATGGTGCGAGATGTCACTTCAAGTCCATTACCGGTAAATGAGTTAAGTTTTTTTTTATGTTAATTTCCTTGATGTTTCAATAGCCAATTATTTCACTAGTGCATGGTATTGTAAAAACATATATTGATACATTATTGTAAAAATTGTTACATCATAAAATTGAGTTAAATTAAACGTTTCCTTTTATCCATATACATTTAAATAAATCAAAACATTTATCGTGTAGATTGTATAGTTTAACAATAAACTTTAAATATTAGTTATACATCATTTAAATGTAATTCTACTCGTAGCTAATCAAATTAATTAATATGTTTACTAATATTTTAATAAATCTATTATTTAGCATTTATTTTAATCTACTTGATTACGTTATCAACAAAATAAATCTTAATTTGTCTGTATTAAAAAATGCTAGCTGATCTAATGAAACCTATTTAATGCTTACTAAAAGTTAATAGAAATAATTGTTCGAGTGGATAGTACGAATGTCTCTGACATTGATTGTTATGAAAATTAAATATATACAGTTACTTTAGGATAGGATGCAAAAAAAAACGCTATTTAAGGTTACTACTATGCATTTTTATAAGTAAATTATGTCTTATTAAAATAAAATCAATACTGTTCTAGTAGATTTGTTAGGTTTAATCTTTACATCTAATAATTAAAAAAAAAAAGTTATTCAATATTGATCGTAAGCATAGTGGCAGTTAAACACATTTTGATAATAAACTAAATTCATGCTCAAAGTCCATAATGACTAAAATAAATTTACAGAAACAGTTGAGAATACCATGTATAGAAAAGTAAGCTAAACTTATTAAGTACTTATAATTTATTTATCATGTACGATATTATTTTTTCCTTTCTAAAAGCTTTGTCTTATTTAAAATGGGAGGTATACAACTGTGATTCTGAAATGAATCAATTAATAAGTGATAAATTACCAAGATGTGTTTGAATTTTTATTTTATTTTCATTTAGAGATTAAGAATAAAACTATGGGCTTTCCATTCGCATTTCAAGGGAATGCTGGCGCACTTCCGATTAATTTCTATCTTCATCTCTGTGTTATAATATTCGTTAGCGATTATTAAAATTAGACGTGTCAATAAAAATCTAATTATTTACGGGTGTTTATCTTCACCCGGAACCCTAACAAAACGGGTCAACCCATTCCACTTTGAAGAGGAGGTGTTACCAGGGCAACGCATCCCTTTTCCACCCTCAACCCCTCGCTTATTCATACACGGGTCGTATTTTCATAAAGTACGGACAGTTTGAAGGGTGGAACGCCTCTGGTAAGATTACAAAAGAAAAACAAATATTCAAACGTTGTTGTGTCAAACAATAAATCCTCTTTTCAATTTGTGTGGCTGGTGAACTTGGGGTCTATCGCTCCTCAATCCGATCCATTTTGTGTTGAGAACCATTTGGATATTCAGGTAGTAAAAATAATGCGAGTACCTAGAGTTTGTTTTTGTTTAAATTTGTAAAATTATAAATTTTAAAAAATCAATTTTAATAATTTAAGTTATTCATTTGTACACTTAAATCCATTGTTTAACATTTATGTAACGCTTGTTTTCACTTTTTGTATACACATTGTTAACTAACTAGCTTTCTGGACTTAAGTTGGTCGTCTCGTTACGAGAGAAATTGCCGCGCATACGTTCGGCTATAATTAAATATTTAATTCCAGGATGCATTAATTTCATAATATGGCTCACGTCAAAATTAATTTGAAATATTCCAACGTGGATCTTTTTCCGTATCAAATGCGTAAAAATGTTATATTATTTCATTTTCAACTACTTTTTAAACATATTTTCGGAGCTATGAGACTATAATTGACGAAAAAAGGGCTCTAAATATAGCCTTCCTCTAATAAACACAATACGTTTGTTATAGTCTCACAACAGAACATTTTAAGTTATCTGGTAACTAGCAGCGAACTTTACTCTTTACCTTGAGATAATAATTTTCGTAGTTTTCTTTCCCCTCTTGGTGACCTGGTGGTCTAGGTGTAAGGTGTCAAGACTTCTGTGTTGGGGGTCCAGGGTTAAATCTCCGGTCCCGGCACAGATTTATCTGATTACCAAACCCTTCCTTCACCTCTGACAAGTGTATTAAATACAATTTGTGAACGAGAGTAATGCCTGGCCTCCACCGTGGTTCGGATTCTACGTTAAACTGCAGATCCTCCATTTCATCTCACAATCACCCTACCATTACACGTTAACGTAAGTGCGTACAACCTGAACGGGTAGTAAGACGTGGTGCTAATAATAATAATTTCCCCTCTTTCTTATTGACGTGACAATGAGTAGTTGCGGGTGATTAGAGAGAGAATAGCAAAGCAAATCCAGAGAACGACACATACCATTGTATTTTTACCGTGTGACCTACTGCGATTGATACTTTCTTGCTGACAGAGGTGGCCGCCTTAATGGAATCGAAAATCATGGCTGCCAGAATTTAAGATCACCATTCAACCTTACCCTGAGAGACCTCCATCATTGAGATAACCTAACGCCCAACATCTTACAAATCCATATATACATCATCGTTTCATCCACGACATGCTTGCTCAACAAAGGGGTCTCGTATCTTCAGGTTTCCCAACTAATAGTGAGTGTACATGCTTGCCATCACTCATATACGCCACATGACCGACCACCCCACCTCAGCCTGCGTGATTTCATTATGCCTAATATGTTTAGAGATGCATACAAGCCATGGAGTTTTGCAAATTATTTTATTCTATGAATTGTACACTCACTATTATACCTATTTTTTGCCACTACACTGACCCTTCTCACACACAAATCTTTGGTCATTCACAGTGGACACACAACATCATAACAGCACCTAGCGGGGATAATTTAACAATGTTATAAGATACGACGCAAAATAAGAGCTCTACTGCAGCTATCATTGTTGTGAGAATATGATTGATAGTTAGAAGTTTAGTCGCTCTGTTGGGCACGCGTACATTTACGTATAAATATATTTCATGGTCTAACATTATACACATATGTGCCTGTATTTAGTCTTATTGTTCAATCAACGGCATACGTAATAATTACTGTACATTCAATTCCAAACCAACCTGAGGCACTTGAATATTCTATTTAAAATAATTTAATAAACATTATTTAATCATACGTAAACTGTGTACACTATGTATATTAACTCACCAATCTAGTTACATTTTTTAGCTTTCATTTCAAGTGACTATGTTGATATCTGGGGTAAGTTTGGATACACAGAGTGGTAGTACTGCATGCAGATGTTTGTCTGGGATGCGGTTGCGCTACTTGGATTTTATTATCTTTATTCTTGAGGACGTTTGTTCGAAAATGTAGATACTACCAAATGCATACAGACATAATATGTTTTTATTCTTAATGTTAGGCCCTCAACATCAAATTGCAAATTTTAATAAATCTAGGAGTTTTATCACCGCTAAGATACTTACAAAAAATTCACAAGATTTCCCGATTTTTAATAACAATACAAAAATATTCCTCACACCATTTTTCATTAAAAACGTGACACTCGCTATCTATATTTTCTATGGATTGGAAGAAACAATAATGATAGCTTATGAACAAGTATTTTAAAAAAAACACGCTAATATTTTCTTTGAGCTTATAGAAACCACGCCTAAATACACAAATTCAAACTGGGGGTACACCACTAGACTGGTACTTGGATTGGCGGGGAAAGAGGGAAAGGCTTGTCATAATCCACTTTGGAGTGTGAAAGAAAGAAATTTTGGCCATCTGGTTATAAAAAAAATTGTTACGGTAGTTCGTTTTATTCATATGGATAGTCTTAGCACGTGATACATGAGTATTATCTTCGGTCATCCATATATATACATCACTAAAATAAATTTCACATTGTCTTTATCTTAAACGAGCTGCTAGAAAATCCATTCGTGGGCCGTATGTTGGGCACCTTTGGTATAAGAGAGAACCACCCACATTCAAACCGGCCCCGTGGTATAGTGGTCAGTGCACCTGGATGCAAACGTAAGGTCCTGGGTTTGATTCCCGACTGGCACCATGTGTATTTTTCCCGAAAGGGGAATTATCCCAACTGTCACAAATGTTTTGGTTAATTAACCATAATTTAAGTCAAAGGTCAATCTGTCCCAAGTAATATTTCCCTATACTGTGGATATTTGCGAGTTTGTGAGTAAACACTTCCACATTGATCCTACACGAAGTACCAGCTGGTATACCATCCAAATAATTACACGAACAAGTTGGAGAGTAAACCAATAGTATAATGATGGTTCTAGCCTCACGGATTGTTTGTCCAACTTATTGAAGAGGCCTGAATTTTATTTGTATTTACTACGCTTGAACTATTTTTAACTCACAAATGGTTACCATCCACTCCCCTCTCTAGATTAACTATGGTCACATTTACTTAAAATATATTTTTCTGATTACAAACATGTTGTGTTGCATATTTTACGATGCTGATAGATGATGATAGCATTATAGCATATTGGAAACCAATATATTTGTATTAGGTGTATATTGATTGTATCATTATACTTTTTGAATTTGGGTATTTAACGTTCAATGTCTGGACCCACTTATAATATCAGCAAACTACTTTCAAACTAATTATATTCTAAAACGGACACACATCCCATTAATTCTTCACTGTGTACAAAGGAAAGCCCCATTTATAGCTATGATAAATTATGTTGACATGTCGGGAATAGAACCTGTAACTCTTAGTTCAGTAGACAGATGTGCAATAAGGTGATCTGAGATGCCACCCAAATATGTGTAATATTTTTTTGTTCCGATTCCGTTCACGAGAACGGAACCAACCAAAGAGCCAAATATTTATAGATATTTTTATCGGTACACTCGAACTATTTATCGAACTTGATCCCCCGAAATAAATGTATTTAATTGGTTTTTCAGGTTTTCAGCAAAGCGAAAGTGTTCTTCAGTATCGGCGGTCAGTTCTACAACGGTCGACCTCTCTCGTACTCCTACATGCCTGATACAATCTTAGAGAATGCCCGTAACGTGTCCATCCATCTGCATTACCGTGTCGGTCGTTTCGTGAAGATACACCTCTACTTCGCTGCTCGTTGGATAATGGTCAGCGAGGTTCTTTTCGAGTCAGGTGAGACAGTTCAATTTGTAAGATGTAGAGAATAGATTGCCTTTACTTTATGGTTTGCCACGTTGATTACATTCATGTTGGTTAGTTTTTATTTTATTTTGCGCCACGTCTTACCACCCGCTTGGGCTAAATGCCTATGTACTAATTTCTATAATGAATTAGGGATTAGAAATGTTGCGCTTAGAGAAGTGTACTGGCATTTTCGTGAAGGAAGAGGGGAAAACCTTTAGGAATAACTACCCTCAGTACAGACACCCAACAGGGATCGAATTCAGACTTCCCCGTCATCGGCAGTCTAGTCTACTGTTAGAGTGATGCCTTAGACCATATGACCACCGTAGATGGTTGAGCTCGATGGTTTTAACTCCTTATCAAGTATTAGTTATTATTCTCCTTTTTTGGAAATAGAACTTGTCACTTTTAAATCTATGCTATTTTCAGCAGTTTATAAAAGAGCTTAAGTTTCCAAGATAAGTAAATATAAAATAAATTAAAACAAAACTACTTGATTCAGGAATGCAAATAATGGCGCATTTTTAATATTGGTATCTACGTTTTTAATATAACTATGACTAAATGTTGTTTAGTTGGTATTGTTAGATTAAATAAGCGATGTTAGTTTAGCTATCTTGGAGTGATCTAGGTAAGGTTAGCTTATGTTAAGTTATGTTAAATTAGTTTGATTTGAGCTAGCTAAGACTGAAATTTAAGCATGGGTATCTAGTAAAGTAGCATAGTAAACGTGAAAACTATTTGTTTCAACTTCGCGAGGTCATAGATAAGGGTTTTTTTCATCAGAAACAAAGACATATTATATAATTTTTATATGTCTGCAAAGTTTTTTGTTACCTTTACTTACCTGACACTTTTGATTTATCGTATAAAAGGTAGTATTTAATAGTAAATAAGAAAATAAATAAATAATTTCTATACAACTTTGACGGGTGGGGCAAAAGATTAATGCTTGTTTCGAATTGAATATAGGAACAATAGAACAAATTAATAACATAAAGGCTGCTATGACCAAAGTATTATGAACATTCGTGATAAAAGGCAAAGAACATGACGATTTAATTAATATCGGTTGTATATTGTTGACTACAACACCCACTACAGTAATCTTAGTACAACTGCTTGGTCACACTACTATACGGCATTAATTAATATCTCTTGTATATTGTTGACTGTAATAAGATTTGTGTTTTTATTACAATGTATGTGTAATGTTTACATTAAGTTTTCATAAAATGTAGACCCAAGATATAGTGCGGATAGCAATCATCCGTGAAACAACGTTTCGATTTAAAAATTTTCAATAAGGAGGATACCAGCTTGGGTGGCCGCAAGGTCTAACGCGCTACTCTCGCATTAGTTTAGACTATTGATGACGGGAAGAAAGAGGTTGTAATTTTGGTCGGGTGTGAGAGGTTTTATTTCCCCCAAATGGTTTTCCATTTTCTCTTCGCGCAATTGTGGTTACGCTTCTTATAAATATAAACACTATGTTAATCAACTACTTATGTGTTTGTCATTTGCAGCGTTTTGAACCTTATTCTTTATTATAATATTATTAATATATTTATACTTGGGATTTCAATTAAATATACAATAATTGATATACTTAGATATTGTATATGTATATACAGTGTGTTTGGAAACTCATAGCCCCAACTGCACATATTGTTTGTTTGAACCAAAAGTAGCACAAAATCTATTTATACCTACATCCGGAAAACTATACTAATACCATTTTATTTTATCCTTGTTCAACCTATTTGAGTCTTATCACAAATTATATCACAAGTATAATAATTTAATGTGTCCAAAATTTCAGCGTAAAGCGCCGGGATAGCAAATCTGTTCAAGCAAGCGTGTACAGCAAGTTGTATAGGAGAGAGACGCGTGGCATTGCACATCTCGACATCTTGGAGCACGGCAGGAGAATATACCACAATTAATAGTAAAAAAACACACCAGTAGAAATGGGAATACGTTCTGAAGGCCATCATTAACGGTCCTACAGTAGCCCCATGGCTTCTTTGGTGCTGACTGACAGCTCACAGCTGACTTCCGATAGTCAACATTTAGGTATATACCTAAATTTTGACTGTCAGAAGTGACAGCTGCTAAACACATGTTTTTGCAGATCATATGATTCGACGTAGGGATACAAAATTTGGTCTGGTAACTTTTCAAAGCTTTTAGCAGTCAGCTGTGAGCTGTCACTCAGCACCAAAGAAGCCATGGGGCTACTGTACATCACATAACGTGCTTGCCACTATTATATGTGCAGTGCCGCGTGCCCAACTTCTATGCAACTTGTTGTACACGTATGCTTGAACAGATTTGCTCTCCCGGCGCTGTACACCGAAACTTTGAACACAATTTAATGGTATTAGCATAGGTTTCCGGATATAAGTGAACATAGATTTTATTTTACTTTTGGTTCAAACAAACTTATGTGTAGTTTGGGCTATAAGTTTCTGAAAATCCTGTTTATAATTATATATGTGTGGACCTTTCTCTTATTCAAATATGGCCAGTAGTTCAAAAAAATATAGAAGATCCTTTTCTCTGAAGTATTTTTTTTTACTTGACTTGTTGCTCCATTCTTTATCTTGCATCAGTTAGTCTACTCCATGGTTAAGTGTCATCATAAGCTCTTGCGATAAAAAAAAAAAGAAAAAGATAAGATACTTCAAGACTAAGCTAAACAAGTTTTTGTTGTCATGAGTATAACTTTAACCTTTTGACCTTTCAAAATTTGACTGAGTAAAAAAAAAAATATTTAATAAGGTCAAAGAAGGCTGGAAGGATGTTTTAGTGGTGGCAGGTGCAACTCTGTAGTACTTATTTGAAAACTCGGGGAGAATAAAGAGACAAAATACTGAGGAAATAAAAGGGAAGGGATACACGAAGATGGAGAAGGATAAAGGAATAAGAAGGTGGGTGAGTTTAGCGAGTCTTATCATGACTGGAGATTATGAAGAAGACGTTTATTACTAACCACACATTTTCTTTAGCGTGTTTGTTGTCTCCGTGGTATATTTTTTTTTGCCCCTAGGTGTTTTGTCTGTGTTCCCTCTTGATCCTTCAACCCCTAGGTGTTGAAAGCATCAGGAGGGTGAAGTGAAAGTGTGGGTCCATATACCGGAAATAGTGTGTGGGGGGGGTAGGAAGGGTGGAGGAAGAGTCCTATGTACTAAACTAGGTTTTGCTAGCCAGTCGCTGCCCCTTACGTGAATAAGGTAACTACATAAATGTATGGATCCATAAAAGCGGCTTATCACACTCTCCGCACTGTGTTATAAATATATATATATCCCCCGTACACTCACGACAAAGTACAAATTGACACCTCTTCCATTTATTTTTTTATGGGATGAGTTAGAAACGTCAAAAGATTATCTCCGTCCTTTACGGTGACAGAATTGGAAAAGTTTTTATAGTGTTTTGTCAGCCTCACTTGATGAAAGTTTACGAAAGGATTGACCATAGCAACTTTGGAGGGAATGTGAATTGATCCTCTTTTTCTTTTTTTTTTTATGGCGTCACTTTTAGGAAGGTGTAGTATAAAGCAAAGGTGCATTTTATTTTCTCTCGACCCCTCGGAGAGAGAGGTATTGTGATCGTTAAAATAAATCGGACTCTAGATTTTGATAAATGTCGACGTTTATGATATCCTGAAACCGAAAAAAGTTGTCCCCGCGACGCTGTCTGGATGTTTGTCTTTCTTTATCTCAACCTAAGGCCTAAGCAATTTTACTGATTGTGCTAAAAATAATTGGTATCTAAGATTTTTATTGCGCTTTCCCTGGTGACTTTTGTAATTAAATATCTAACTATAAAATCAAGATCAGTCTAGTGAGGAACAAAAAGAGAAGAAAAACCGAGTAGATCCGAATTCAAATAAACGATTTTGATTACATTTTTTATCCTGATATTGTTTAGCAATGAAAATAAAATAAATATTCTCATTTTTTTTCCATGAAATTGACTTTAAGGGTACTTCACATGTTCATAGTTTCCAATTTGTATCTAATCTCCACAAATATTTGAGATACGACATAACATACCATTGAAAATTTGTGATATTATTCAAAATTAAAATCTTTTATTTGGAATATGTATTTTTTATAAAACCAGTTTTTTCTGAACTCTAAGCAAATAAATATATTTTTAATAGAGCTCTAAGACAATTTAAATTGATTGATGTTATTTTTGGTGGACAAAAATGTTCCAGATGTTCCTCTTTTCTCAATGCTTCTGTTAAAGTGTATATTATTTCATCCATAAACTTTGGTGGAGGGCTTCCGCTACAAGGTATATGATCTAGTTTCACATATCTTGAGTTTTTAGTAAATGTCTCTATATTAAGATGAAAGAGGGAGAAACTTTGTGGTGTACCGTACTAGTTTTAATTTCCCGTTATCTTACAGGTAGAGAAAGTATTGTGATCGTCAAAAAAAATCGAATTCGAGATTTTGATTATTCTCGACATTTCATGAACAAGTGGTTTTTGAATTTACATCTTTCTGTCTGTCTGCCTCCACCTCCAACTAGAGCCTAAACTATTTTACCATTCGGACTAAAACTTGGTATCTAGGGTTGCCCCGAGGGATTTTTTTAATTAGATATCTTACCCTAGAATTAAGGGTAGCTTACTGACGGGCAAAAAGAGGGGGAAAAATCGATTTACTCAATATTGGCCCTAACAATTTAGATTAAATTTCATTTATGACATCTATAAATATTCCAAACAAAATGTATACTCTATATATTTCGTCAAAGTGAATTTAAGAGTTCCGGTCTGATGCGTAAATTCTTATTATTTAACATATCTCCATAACGCTTTTAGATATGAAATTACTTACCATTGCAAATAATTAGGTCCATTATAATAAATTATTTTATTTGGAACACATTTTTATAAACCAATAAATTTCCATCTGTATGCAAATATATATATATATTTATTTTAACTTTTCAAACACTTAAGGTAAATATAAAGACCGTAAAAAAAATCTAACCTGAAATGTTGATAGATGTCACGTCTCATTACCGCCTGACTGTGTGTATGTTTAACCCTAAAATTAAGAATAAATTAATAAAAAGCAAAGAGGGAAAAAATTGATTTTCTCAAAATTGGCTCTAACAATTTTTAATTAAAATTCGTATCTAGACGTTGGTTAAGATTATAAATAAAGTGGCTATTTCCATTTTTCTATAAAAATGAATTTTTGGGTACCTTACAGAAGCGGAAATATCTATATTTCCACAATTAATTGAGATACTAAATAACTTATCAATGAAAAATTGTAGTACTATTAAAAAGAAAAACTTGTATTCGAAATATATTTATATAAGACCAACAGTTTCTGAGATATTGGCAAATATATGAATAGAATTTTGTGAGCTTTAGTTGTAAAGATATACTACTTAATTTTTAACGAAATATTTCTGTAGTGCCATAGAGTTTTTAAATTTAAGTAAGTCTTCAAAAAAGTATGTTATTTTTCCTTTAACTCCTCATGGAGAAATGTTTGTACAACAATGATATATCTCCATTTTAGACTCAATAGTCAATATTTACATTTTTTATTGGTCAAAATTTATAGGAATTGAATAGCAATGCGATGACTTGAATATGTGAAACACATAATAAAATGCTAAAATTTTAACCAGAAGTTGAAATTTTAATACGGAGTGTTGACCCTTGTGGACTAAAAATCGATCATTTTTATTGGTCCAAACATACAAATGAGGACATTCTTTAAAAATAAAATGTTAAAATCTAAAACTGGGACTCAAAAAATGGTTTACGTAATTATAGTGAAATTTATGCTTGAATTTTATAGAGTATATTATTTCGTTTCACATATATTATGAATTTTGAGAAAATATCTCAATTTTTAAACAGTAGAGCGGAAAAGTCCGTACGGAGTTCTATACCATTTATTTTTCATTGATACCAGGTTAACGTATAAAACATCCAACGTAATCAAGGTGGTTAAATATAAGTTATATTATATTGGTTTTTCTTCTTGTCGCATATTACTATATCCGCATTTAATTACACTTGGACGGATAAGAAAAATGTAGCTTAGGAAAAATCCACGCGTATTTGCATAAAAATAATGAGTATATCTAGCTGGGTTTCAAACTCAGACATACCGATCATAATAAAACCATAATGGATGAGCCGGAATTGTAATCCACTTGTCTCTCAATTCTTGTTAAGCTCAGTACAATCACTAGATATGATGTAATTTTGTAAATGTACTTTTAAGGATAACTTAAATTAAGTTAACAGATCCGTTAAGCTATAAAACAAATTATATTAAAGCTAATTTGAATGTTTAGTATTTTAATATAGTTTGTTGCAATAAATAATTCACATATTATTAAGATATTAGTAATTTGAAAAATATATTAATTATCATTTTTGTTGTTAATTTTTATAGCAGCCCGTCTTACTCCCCGTTAGTGTTATTTATATCCGTATATATTTCCTATAATGTCTGTTTATTTTTCAGAGGCTTAAACTATGCTTTCTTAAGGAAACATATTATAAAACATATGTTTATTAAGAACGACACCATCAGTTTGAATGAAGGCTATAAAAATATTCCACTCCACTCCACTACAATATAAAATAATTACACCCGTTCAAGCTATTTGTATAATTTTACGAATAAGAAAAGATCTTTTATTGAGTTTCAGAAAGAGAGAATAGTTATTTTTGGGGGAGAATAGCACATTGGGTTTCAAATATTATTAAAAAGCGAGTGTACTTACAAGCTGTTAATCGTACTTTGCGCTTTAAAATTTAAGTTGAAAAGTTTTAGTTAAAATCTGCATTAAAACTCAATCTTTTAAGATAAAATACTCTCCGTTATAAAAATGTTATCATAGAAACACGTAGCTAAATCTGTTCCTGATGAAAAACGTGCACTCCGATTCCGTTTAACGCCCAGCTTCCAGATGCAGCGTGAAAACTTTGGAGCTTTCCGGGGTTATTAGCTCAACATTTAGCTAGATTTTATTTAACACTTCATCCTGAATGAAAGGTTACTCTTCCTAAAGGTTTTTTTTTTTTACTTTTTCAATTTATGTATAATCAACAAACTACAGCTCAATTTTAATAGGAAATTTATCCTATCTGAGAGCTAGAAAATCTACTAGATCTCCTATCAGGTATCTATCTATACGACAATTTATTCTATCTCACTCTGTTTCTTTTGTTAGATAGTAAGGGTGTGCAAAGCTTCAAAACTTTGACTTGGCTTCGAAACAAACATCGGCTTAGACTTCGCCTTGAAACAAATTTTAGTTTCGAAGCTCGTCAGTAAAAATATTTACTGTTAGAATACTCCAATTATGTTCACACTTAGCCATTCTGAGCTTTTTCGGATATTACGATTTGATATCTGAAGGAATTGAATGTTAAAAGTGACCTGGTGGTCTAGGGGTAAGGTGTAAGACTTCTGTGCTGGCGGCCGGGGTTCAATCCTCGGTCCCGGCACATATTTATCTGATTACCAAACCCTTCCTTCACCTCTGACAAGAAATCCTGTGAATGTGGGGAATGCCAGGCCTCCACCGTGGTTCGGATTCCACTTTAAACTGTAGGTCTTCCATTTCATCTCACAATCACCCTACCATTACATATTAGCGTAAGTGCGTATAACCCTAATGGGTAGTAAGACGCGGTGCTAACAATAATAATAATTGAATGTTATGATAATAACTTGTATCGTCAGATTAATATGAAATATTACAAACAATTGTACAATAAAACATTTGCCAATAAATTATATTGCATAAAGTAATATAAATAGCCAAACCATAATATTTTTTCAAGCATAAAATAAAATATTCGAGCTTCAATTTGACTTCGAGAAAATTTCGAATTGAAAAAGTGGAATTCGCACACTCTTATTAGATAACTTTTTTTTTATTAATAATGCCTATTATAAAACTATAATAAAATGGTAAAATAATATCAATTTTAACCGCGAAAAAAACATGTTATATCTCTATTTTTAAAAGGCCACTTTTTATGAAAACTAGTGTGCGGTCGGTAAATATCAAATCATAATTAATACATTTCAATAGCCATTGAACTTTTTTCAATGAAACATTTGACATATTGCATATCTTAAAACATCGGAGTAGCTATGTCATTATTTAAAGACCTGGTTTATTATTTAACAACAATCAGGTTCAAATTTCAAGCTAGATATTTATAGTTATTTAAAAATATGAAATATTTCAAGTCCCGCTTAGATGAATGTATTCTGGCCATAAACTACATATTATTTAATATGGTTTCTTATTTAATCATATTCAAATAAATAAGAATAGAAAAGGAATTTATGTTTTGCGTAAAAAACAATTTTAATATTTGTTATTATTTGTCGCCATTTTATTCCATACTTATTACCTAAACATAATGCTTATGGCTTAACGTAAAACAGGAAAGAAAGTAAGACGCAGTGCTTTAAAAATATCTGTTTCCTTTTTTATAAGCCTGTGTGACCCTTACTGAGATTCAAATTCGATTCGAAATTTTGATTCTTAGTACTGAAAGATTCAGATTAGATTCGAAATTTTAAATCCAAACAAATCTTAAATTTAGATTCAATGGGCTTAGTTCAAAATTCAAATATATAATTAATTCATACTTAATAAATTAACATTATCAGATCTCAAACCAGTTACAAAGTGGAATGACTAGAGAGATTGACTTGAGTTTAAGGTCGTAAATGAATCACGTGTGTGATAGTTTTTTGTCGCCAGAAATATATTGTAATTTAAAAAAGTAGATACCTTTGTTTAGATATTAATTAATCTTTAAACTATAATTAAAAAATTTGTGTGAACTTTAGTTGATTTTTGGCCTTTTGAGATTTATTTATTTATAAAAAAAATTTACGTCTAAAATTTGTATCAACATTTTTTTTAAATATTTTATTATTGGATTTTATTATATTGGGTAATATAACATAGTAAAATTTTCAAGACTGATTTTGTTTGAAACAATAATATAATAAGCCTAAAATAAATTTTTAGATTTGTATTAGAACTTATTTTTAAAATAAAATATTCCATACTATTTAAAAGAATTAGATTCGTCCAGGACTTCATTCGATAAAATAAACTTAGCATGCGATTCGATTTGATTCGGATTTTCTTCTATTAAGCTAGTCAAGATACAGATTCTATTCGAAATTGAAAACTATGGATTTAAACAGTTTTAAATTTTTAACATATTTAATTAATAATTACGCTATAAAAATAATTTTTAAAATATATATGCATAATTTTTGGTAAAAGAACATAACAAAAATCTCCTCTCTAATCGGATTGTGGAACGTTATTTGGTTTAAAAAATATCAAACGAACCTTTGAAATAAAAATACTAAGTAAAACCTCAGGCAACATATCCATATAACATAGGCCTACCTGCGTATGTGGCTACGTGGTCTAACGTGCTAATCTCGTGTAAGACTATACGGCCGAAGATGGGGAGATTGGGGCTCGATTCCCCTTCCATGGGAATGTGGGTGCCATTCCTTTAAATTAAACTCTCATAATCCCTAACACATTGGTGTAATTATTACATAGGCCCAACGGGTAGTAAGACGCGATGCCAAAACATCTAAAAAAAAAACTAGCATCTCTAGGGCTTAGGCACAAAATTCCACTCTCGGATATTTGGACCACTAGATTGAAGACCTTGGTTCAATTAATAGTTTTAATGGTACACCTTAAAATAGAGCTGAAAACTTATTTTGTTTTTTCCAAGAAAAGGAAAAAAGTAGCATAGTTTTACTCTAAAACATATTAAAACTGTTTTACAAGCAAATATAAATTAACAATTTTTAAATATTTAAATATGTTGTTACATGCGTGAGCTTTGTTCACAAAACTAGTACCATTATTTTAATGGTAATAATAATAATTATTATTATTAAAAAGTATGTTTTTATTGCCTTTGCACAAAACCGATGGTCTTTGCCTTTTGTATATTCTAAAATATGTTAGCAAGGTCATATTATTGAATGCTGCTACAGTTAACTACAAACAGTGTTGCGACAAATGACACTAAAATTCCCTGCCATTATAAGGTCGAGGGGTTGAATAATGAACTGCAATAGGTTGATAAAATGTTTATAAATATAACAAAAAACCAACTTGGGTGGGTAAATAAAAGTCTAGTAGACAACCACATATAGGTTGAATTCAGATTCAATATTAAAATAATATCTGCTTTAGTATTATTAGGGTTAGTGTAATTTTCCAATGAAATTTAGGAGAAGAATATTATGTGTGAACTTACTTTGGGTAAATACAAATTTGGCCTCACTAACTCTTTTAGTCGACACTAGTCGCAATACTGATTCAGCCCCACGAACCAACAAAACTTTCCTTATTATTTTATACAGACCTAAGATTGTGTTGTGTCAGGTTCTGTGTCATTGGTTAGGCTAGGTTGGGTTAGGCTAGGATCATATTTTGGTATAATTCCGTTTTTAATGTAACGCCACAACAGCCAAGTACAAGCTAGTACACCAACACATTATTGTAATTCATATTATAAACTGATATATAGTGGTTGTCTGATTGAGTTATGATTAATAGTTAAAGAGATAAACAAGTAGATAATATCTGGGGCAAAGTTAGAACGCCAACATGGGGCCGAACTCGGACCAACAACCTTTTTATTAAACTGCACCGCGTCTTACTACACGTTCGGGCTATACGCTTATGTACTAATTACTCTAATGGTTTTATGGTTTAGGAAGGTAATATTTAGAGGAAGAATATCCGCATTTTCATGAAAGGAGAGTGGAAAATAATTTTGTTAAAACCACTCTCAGTACACCCGACCGGGATTTAAACCTCGATCTCCCCATCCTCAGTTGTCTTGTCTACTGTTAGAGTATTGCCTTATACCATGCGACCACCGAAGCGGGTACCACGTATCTTCCCAACCACTTTAAATGTGGCCAACTTCATTTGCAGCACTTATTATTAAAGCCTAAATAATTATACAAATTACTATACTTTTTTAATTGGTGTAATACAAGTGTTTACAACTAGATTACTGTAATTTTAAATAAACTTCGACGTCTTTATCTGAGCGTTGTAAAATAAACCATCTCTTCTTGACTGAGCTCATGTAACCAGATCTAATGCTATTTATGTTCTGCTACAACTTTTTTGTTACTTTAAAAAGCTTCTTCAAAAACAACAAACGTAAAAGTAAAAAAAAGAGGCACCCTTTTGAAAACTTTTCGTAGTTTTGCGATGTGGGACTAAAGGAGTAAAGGGGTAGGCGTAAAATGAAAATGTGGTTTAGAATTGGATTTCCCTTGGAATGGAATTCTTATTTTCTTAAATTTAATTTTCGCTGACATAAATAATTACGTTCATGTCGTGAAATGTATGCTGACATGTAAATGAAACTTTTCATTCAAATTAAATACATTTTGTTTGGTTTAATTATCTTTATTTATTTTTTTGAAATCTGATATAAACACAATATTTTCTCATATGTCTATGATATTTATTGTTTCGTATCAAAGTTTTATATTTTAGTTTATTTTTTTCTTATAGAATAAATCTATCTAATCCTAATTTTAATGCAGATTAAAATTTAACCGTAATAAAGCCATAAGCTCCTTTAAATATAGGCACAATGTTTTATAAGAGAAAGACCACCAAGACACTATCTATATATACGTGGCCTCTATTTGAAAGACATCTTGTTCGGATCCATGTCGGAATAAAGTTTCTTAGTGATGCGAGGGTCGCTAGTTGTTGAGAGACTTTTTACTTATTGTATCTAGCGTTCTCTTTCTTAATCGACTGATTATAATAGCACATTACTTACAACAACAAAAAATTCTATAATATAGAAAATATTCCAGTAGTTAATTCATCAGTGTGGAATGGGGAAAAACCTAATTTCACCAATGATATAAATTCAAACCACATCAGAAATTGAACCCAAGACCCTCATTTCAATCACTGATGCCCTATCAATTGATTTAAAACGTAGGACCGACTCGTTGATCACTCGCTATAAGTACGATAATAATCTCTGATAACAATTGTATGTGTTGAGAGTATTCAGTTACATTTACTATCAAGTATTTTTAATACAAGGAATATTAACGGAATAATCTAAGAAGTATAGATTTTAAAAAAACCTTATTTTATTGGAAGTGTATCGGCATTAGTGTGGAGAGATTATGAAGATAAAAACATTGATAAATTGAATTTGTAAGCCAACTTCAATTAACCAAGCTAAGATTCAAACCTAAACTTCTTAGTATCCGTTATTTCAGTCCATTTCGGCCCTAATATATTGAGTGTTCGACCACCGGATTAAGTATTAATTTTGCATAATCTATATTAATAAAATTAATAATTCTTTGGATTGTTATGAGATTGCGTGGAGGTCTGATATTATAAAAATTAGTAGCCTCTGAACACGAACGTGTGCGCCTTGAAGCTAGAATTTTAAAATTTTGACTAGGTTTTTTTTTTTAAATTCTGGTTGTGCCAATGGCAATTCAGGACTTGAAGGCATCAACCTTAACGCTTACACGTACAGTCACTAAACTAAAAATATTTATCCCCAGGTATTTCCGGGTAGTTAGATTAATATCTAATAAAGTAGTTATTATATAAATATTAATATATTTTGTATTAAATTATTATTCTCATATTCCACAAACGCAGGTGCTCCAGGTATAATCGATAACAAAGATAAACCATTGGAAAAGGAAGTTTAGGTTGAACCTGTTATCGCTAAAATATACCAAAGGTGTGTCTTACAATGGGCGATCTAACCCTTCCGCTCGAAGCCATAATTTGAAAGACATTTAGCTATTCAAATTCTATTCTCTTTCACGGATACGTCACGTTCATTCATAAACTTATTTACGTGTCGTGTTCATAGGAGCGAGTGAGAGGCAGGAATTAAATGGCCTTTTGAAATGCTTTAACAGGCAAGCAGGAAGAGAATGTTTGAAAAACACAGTTTGACACGTGGGCATTGTGGGGTATGGGAAGTTTGGGGATAATCAAATGGGTTTTATAAAAGTTTCTCGTTTGGTTTGTGTCACCTTCCTGGAGTTTCAAAAATATTTTTCTATTTTATTTTTTATTTGTAAGGAAAATGTGTAAATATTCATTTTGATGGAGGAAATAAAATAATGGTATTTCACTTTCCTAAAACATAAAATTTGTTCTTCATATTGTATACATTTATTTGTTTTCCTGAAGTTACTATGTTTTGTTTTAAGCATATACATACATAGATTCAAGGTAGCTTATTAATATTTTTTGTCTTATTTTATAGAGTTTTTCAATAAAAATAACCATTTAAAAAAAATAGGTTCTTAAAATGGCTTAAATTAAAGAAATATATACTAAGAGGGTTTTAATGCAAAGCATACTAAAGAGAACTAGATATGTGTGATCTACAAATGAATTGTTTGTAGACCAATCCCCATTAAATAATCAACTCTTAGTACTTTGTAAAAAGATATATCATATTTTCTATCTATCTATCTATAGCAATAAAATGAAGAGTTTTTGTGTATATCTTGAGCATTGTGCGATATCTATCGTCTAAAATATTTTTTTTAAAATGATCCCTTGTGTTTGAACATGTATAACTTGAAGCTAGAGTTTTAAAATTTGATAGGTGACCTGGTGGTCTAGGGGTAAGGTGTAAGACTTCTATGCTGGCGGCCGGGGTTCAATCCTCGGTCTCGGCACAGATTTATCTGATTACCAAACTCTTCCTTCACCTCTGACAAGACATCTTGTGAATGTGAGGAATGACAGGTCTCCACCGTGGTTCGGATTCCACGTAAAACTGTAGGTCCTCCATTTCATCTCACAATCACCCTACCATTGCACATTAGCATAAGTGCGTGTAACCCGAACGGGTAGTAAGACGCGGTGCTAATAATAATAATTTAAAATTTGATATTTTTTAATTTGAATAAAAACTGTGTTGGAAGAAATAAAATGAGTTATTTTTCTGTCCGTTTGAAGCAAAGAAAGGGGTTTCCAGGAGTAACCAAGCAAACCATTGAGTCGCTACCACGAAAAAGCTGTGTATTTCCGCTAGTATCTTACATTAGATTAAGAATGCATTCAATTTCTTACAGTTATTAAGTTTTACCATTATTAATACATTTCAATGGGAACAATAGGGAGCAAAACAATTTGATAAAAGTTCACAATAATCGTTTATTCCTATAACTACAATAATTTTTCGAATTACTGATATTATTGACCAAAAATTTTGATTAATGTGTGACTTGATACAAGCTACCCAAATGGTCTAATGAATAATTACCGTCTTTTACCACGTATTTTGGGTCCTACCACCCGTCCTGGACATCCACATATTTTATTTTAAAGGTAGGAATAAAGATTAATTAATTTAGAGCCGGGGCGGACAGCCCTGTCGCCAATCGCCACATGTGGTGAATTGCTCATAAAAATGTTGCGAATTTGAGATTACCAGCTCTCACAGTAAAATAAAGATTTTACTAGCGGCGTGTGCTGATTGTAACTTGATATTTCCTGAAAATTATAAATTTTATGAATGAGTTATTGACGCAACACTGCCATAAAATATTCCTCTCTACTCCTTTTGCACACACATCGTTTCATCTCTTCCTTCAGACAAAAGAAATGTCAAAATTTGTATTAAATTTTCTTAGATTTTCAAATTGAATAATTTATATAATTTGCGTCTGAGTCTTGGTAGTAAAAGTGTGTATGTCTTGAATAAACTTGTTCAAATTGTGTGTGCTGTTTTAATTGTTGCAGTGAACAACCTAATTTCTCAATTTTTTACATGATGTGGCGAATTTTACTTATAATTCGTCACACCATGGCTATATTTAAATATATGTTGCCCACCTCTGATTTAGAGGTTATGAACCTGCATTCGCAGTAAGGGTGAACTAGAAACCATTTAAAACATAATTATCTTAGTGCAACTGGCCTGGATTTGAAGCCTGACTTCCCTACACCAGCATATCAGACAAGATGAGAGGACATTTTTACGCGCTTGACCATTTGAGTGGGTAGTAGGCCTATATATAGGTTGAGATACCTCTTGAACCAATAATATTAATCCCATCAACATCTCGGGTTAGATTTTTTTTTGCGGTCGTAATACTTTACCTTAACATGTTGGATAAACTANCTAATATATATATATATATATATATATATATATATACATATGTGCGTATAGCTTGAAAATTATTGGTTTTATAAAAATATATTTCAAGTAGAAGATGTTTACTATAAATAGATATACATGTATGCAATGATAAGTAATTTCATATCTCAAAGACTTAGGTAGATAAAATTAAAAATTAGAATTTACGCATCAGACCGGAACCCTTAAAGACTTTTGGACTAAAGGTTGAGAGAAGCCATTTGATTTGTAATATTTATCAAAGCTTAGAAATGAAATCCAATCAAAATCGTTCAGTCCTTAAGGAAACTTCCCTTAATTTTATGGTTGGAAATCCTATTCCAAAAATTCCTTGCGGTAATTCTATGAAAACCCTAGATACCAAGTCTTAGCCCAATCGGTAAAATAGTTGAGGCTCTAGTTGGAGGTACAGACATATAGGTGGAAATTCAAGAACCACTTTTTCGGATTCGGGGTGTCATTAAACGTCGAGATTCATTACAATCTCAAGGTTTTTTTTTTTTTACGATCACAATACTTTCGTTACCTGTAAGAGAGCGAGAAAGTAAAAATACATTGGGTTCTGTTGAAAGAAATATGTTTTTTTTTAATTGTGAATTCACTTTGAATATTTTTGAAATTTGAAATGATTGGATGCATCCTTAATGTGCAAGCTTGAGTTGTATTTTATTTTTTTAATATTAATATTCTTTTGGTCGGGAATCATTATACAAATGAATCTCTTTACGTGTTTACTATAGACGAACTTTTCAATCTTGTCTCGTAGTTCTCTTATTAAGTATTTTGACTTGGCGCTTATCTTAAGTTCACGTCAGTCTTGAGAATTGGAGCCCCCACCCCCGGAGCACCTTCGGTCTGAAGTAAATGAGTAACTTGTAGTTTCCTGATGCAGCTTCCTTCGTCGTTACCTTCCTCATCTCCTTCAATCTGATGAAGTGAAAACCAATTTCCGCCTGTCTTGGAAATTATTTTCATCCTCTTTACGTTAATCTTCAATTAAGAGGTCTTATTTAGGATTTTTTTTTAACTTTTTATCACCATGGTGTGTCATTTGAGTAATCAATTTTAAAATGTCAAATTCATTCGCCTAAATATGTGTGTCTCAAGGTGTTTTCTTGTTCTTTTGTATTCAAAATTAAATTCCAGACAATTTATTTAATGATGTTTTTATATTATAATATACATATTCATTTATAGAATATCAAAATAGTTTAAAATATTCTTCAATTATAATTTTAATATGCACAGAGTCTGACACCTTAACTAAGGTCCCAGATTTGATTCCCGGCATATCAGAAAACTGTATAGTTGGCGAAATGTAGGTTTAACCTTTCACAGTTATGAATTAATGGCTGGGGGCTGGGTGTTGTGTCTGTTCTATATTCAAGTTAGTTCATACGTTGTGTGCTTATATAATCAGTCGGATCAGAAAATGCACGTTAAACAACTCAATTAGATTAAAATATGCACCGCGTTTTACTCCCCTTCCGAGCTATAGGTTTGTAAACATTAATATGGTAGGCATGAGTAAGATATAATTTAGTAGAAGCGTACCGATATTGTTTTGAGGGAAGAGTAGAAAACCACATAGAGAAAAAACCCACTCTTGTTACACGTCGCAGGGATTTAAACACCGAGTTCCTCGTCATCGGCAATAGTCTATTGCAATATTAATATCCGTAGTACATTCAACCACTGATGCGTATGTCCGCAATATTAAAATTTATTTTTCCATCTCACGGATTGAATACTTTTACTCTTATTTTAATTTTAATGGGTTGACTTAGAAGATTTTAAATTAATCAAGTATATGGTATAGACTAGCAACAAATACGCCAATAAAAAATAATATTCATCGCTTACCTCTGTGAAGAGAAGTGTATAGGGGTTGATCAAAAGTCTGGAAGACACTGATTCGATTCCGGGTGAGATCGACGAATAAATTTACTATTTGTACATGGGTACATTTTACTACCAGATTAGTCCGTATCTAGTATAAAGACCTAGGTGTGTAATATTAGGTTTAGTGTATTAGGTTAAATTAGCTTGCAAACTGAGTGATGATTATAGTACACTTGTTTAGAAAGTGCACGTCAAGTACTACTTCGAAGAATAGATAGTATTTATTAATATGTACACGCCTGTAAAACTGGGAGAATCTCAGAAATTAAATAAAATTGGTCTAACAAGGTTTTTTTTTAGAAATAATTGAATCTCTCAGATGTTTACAATTTTTTTTTTCTTCTAAATACTGGAATATACTAGAAATCTAAAATAAAAGCGGGTTTATTAAAAAAAACTATGGGTTTGTAGGGATTTATATATTTGTAATAAGTAACGGTCAATTATTGTACTTTTAGTAGGACAATTCTGATCAACCTATTCTCTTCTACCTTTATTTATTAATTTATTATATAACTAACTATAAGATCTATATCAGCCAGACAGTTCCTGATAAACATATGCATTGATGCTTGTGGACATTCCTTCATTATATGAACAAAGAGTCTTAACACTAACGACAGTATTAGCAAGACGGTTCCTTTCCAACGTATTCATTGGTTACTTATGACCATCCCCACGCAAGATGAGCCTGGTAGCTGCAAGTGAAACCACTTGGTAAATCGAACCGGTTGAAGTGGTGGGGGATCATATCCTATTGGCTCTAAGGTATGCGGTGACAAAGCGTGCCAGAAACGAGATGACGACACAAGATACGTCACGACGCCGCCCTCTCGACGTCCTCGCCACAATAGCATACAAAGAGGGGTGAGGGATAGAGGTTCTCCAAGGTAATACGGTCACCGTGTACTCTACTAAACTAGAGAGGTGGTGTTACTAAGTAGTCCATGCTTCTTTTCATATCATTCAGCATTCCACTTTTATAAAACTTAAATGACCATTTTTTTAATAACACCACTATCTATATCAGAATAAAGAGATCATTTAATTTTTACTAATTTTGGATACATATTCTAAACGATCAAATTAATTTGGGTTTACCTTTCAAAGTTTTAAGATCTTTTAAGTTCCATTTGTGATAAAATTATATGGATTAAGAACGTGGATAATTAATAAAATATTAGTAAATAGTAAATACGATATAAACAAACTTATATGTTTAGCTATAGTAGATAAATATTACATGAACTTGCTACATATAGCCATCGCAATATATTTATACTAGTAAATTAATCACTTACGACGGCAATTACTTTATCATATCTGAAACTTCCATATAGTGTAAGAAATCATTTTTAATAAACAAAAGAAATCCTACTCTACCTGCCATTGCAATAAGCAAGGTTTGATGTTAGATAAGGCCGAGAATTATAGTCTGTGCACGATATATTTTACCTTTTTAACCTTTTAAATAAAATGGTTATATTTACACTCGCCTCACAATTAGGTATCTACCGATTGGATAAGTGTTGCCAATTGATGTATCTCGTCAAAATGTTAAAACATATTTTATAAGCGGATGAGTATGGAACAATTTTTAAATTATTTATTAGAGGATTGTATTGTGCACTCTCGGAACTGACTAAGTTATATCAGCACACAAGAACTTCTTTGAGCGAGAACGAAAGGGCCTGCCAATTGTGCCGGCAAAGGTATTTTAAGATACCCTCCAGGGTTCTTCTACATGCCACAATCGACATGGGACCAATAAATTTACTTACCCTTCGAAGGAAGTTGTACTACAGATTTTTATCACTCAAGAATATCCGTAGACCTCGGCTGAGTTTGAACCCACGAACTCTGGGTCTAGAGGTGAGAACTTTCACCACAATACCACTGAGTTTGACTGTCGTTTAAGTTCCTTTTCAGCCGGCTGTAAGATCTCAAGTCACTCTAAACAACCTATACCAACAGGAGGAAGTCAGTTTTTCAAGGGTATTGAGAATGTCTGTAGTCACAAGAGGAACTAGATTTCCAATACTACCCAGAGGAAGCCCTCCAGCTTTTCCTAATCTTTCCCAATACTTTGTTAAAGCCGGAAGCACTCTAACTCACTCAACCCTCCAAAACAATGCTACCAAAAACCTCAACATCCCTTCACCCATTTCCAATAAGAGCTCGTTCAGACAGACCCCACGTTGTTTATGTTTGTCCTTGGTTCGAGGTTTGATCGTCTTGCTCTAGGGCTGAAAAACAAAAGGTTGGTTGATTAAAGAAATCGGTGAATAGAACTGATTGAGTTTTATACATTTTGTTTCTTCAATTTAGGGTGAAAATAAACAAGCCCAGTTTTAATTTTATTCCTTAGTTTATTTTGCATCCATACAAGATAATTTTAAAACCCTCCATCGGGGTCCTCACCGTCTAGAACGTTAGGCCCCTACTATACTCATTGTCATTGACGAAGAGGTTGGGCTTGATTCAGCCGTATGAATGTATTTATACTCTCGTCACAACTATCAATGTCCCTTAAATTGTCAATAATATTGCAATTAACTTACAAGCCAAAATAAATCCAAACATACTATTCTTGAAATACGTTTTCTATATATGTATGCATACCATAATATAAATTAATTAAATTACGTAAATGGAGTACATATAATAATTATAGCAAATAGTTTTAATTGAGTATTAATTTGAAAATACTGCACGTATATTTTAATGTCAGACACTTTTTATATACACTGAAGTACTCCGGGTGTTAATATGCATAGTTACCCCCTTCAGTGGCTACATGGTTTAAGGTGTCACACTCACAGTAGACTAGACTACCGATGACGATGTAGTCGAGGTTCGAATATTGGTCAGGTGTGCTGAGAGAGGGCTTTTATAAAATTGTTTTCCACTCTTTTTGTCTCTCTCTGTCTCTCTATCTCTCTCCACGCAAATGCATATACAATTCTTCCAAATATAACCTTCCTAATCCTTAATACCATTAGCGTAATTAGTAAATAAGCGTATAGCCAGGTGGGTAGTGAGACACGATGCTTGGAAAAACTTAGTTTAAATAGAATTATAGCATTCACTAAGTCAAGTTAAACTTTATTTTAAAGTTATTACTAAAAATAGAGTATGTTGTAAAAAAATCATTACATTTTTCCACTTATCTTTGGATATCTAATAGTTTTTTTTCTATTTCATTAGCTCTATGTGGTCTCGTTAAAAATACACACAAGCGCATTTTTTAGATAAACGTTTTTTTTAATGAACCTCCCTCTAAAAAATAAAAATAAAAATGATAAATAATTGACCACATTTTAGAGAGAATGTCCTTTTAAAAATACACACTGGCCGATTTTTTATTTTCTTTAGATTAAAATCTTTAATCTGGTAAGCAAGCATGGCATGCTACATTACATAGAGTAAAATTTTATGACATGTATTAAAGCGCAAGTTTGAAAGCAAAGGAAATAAATGGTAAAGGGCTTGTACAGGGGCTGGTTGCGGTAAGGGGTATTTAGTCACGTGATATTGTGTGCCGTTGTATCTTGTATGAATTTTATAAAACGAATGAAACCTCTCCATCACTGTCATATGTTGTTACCAAATAAACATTCTACCTATTGTTGAGTTTACACATAAATAAAAATTACAAATGAAACTTCTGTTGTTTGTTATAGGCCTACATCTCGTCATGTAATTATCAATTGGTTCGGTATGTAAGGTGTATTGGGTTTTTCCCGCCGTTCATTAGTACACATTAGGGTTATACGCATTATACGCATACATTAATTAGGATGTTGATATAGAGATATACCATAATAAAGTTCCAATTAAAGAGTAGTTGTAACCAAATTTGCTTTGCGGGTGAGTTATAAAACTTTCAAGATAGTCTACTCTCAGTACACAAGACACGAATTTGAACCTTGATCTTCCCGTCACCGACAATCCGTTATAACATGAGGCGTTAGACCATTCAATCATCATTGTGGGTTGCAGAGATTTTTTTTTTTTTAANATTTATATAACCATGCTAAGCCCAGTCTCTTACTTCTCGTTCGGGTTATACGCTTATGTACTAATTACGTTAGTGGCTTTAGGGATTAGCATGGTTATATTAATAGGAAGTATACCCACATTTGCATGGAGGGAGAGTGGAAAACCATTTTGTAAAAACTACCTTCAATACACCCTACTGAAAGAGTAGCGCGTAAGACCACGCGGCCATCCACCGAAGCTGGTGCAGAGTTAGGGCCAGTTTCATAGTCAAATTTAGTACGCCTCAAGTGCGGCGCTACACTAAGTACATGACGACACCTACCTAAACCAGAATGGAATGGGCCAGTTTCCTATGCGAGAACGGCCCATTCCATTCGAGTTTAGGTAGGTGCGGCGCTACACTAAGTACAAGACGACACCTACCTAAACTCGAATGGAATGGGCCGTTCTCGCATAGGAAACTGGCCCATTCCATTCAGGTTTAGGTAGGTGTCGTCTTGTATTTAGTGTAGCACCGCACTTGAGGCCTACTAAACTTGACTATGAAACTGGCCCTTTGTCTATTAATATTCGGTGTGAGCACTTTCATGACGAGAGTTATTTGTTGTCATGCGTGGGAATTATAACGTATCACAGTTTATATAAATACGATCAAATGTTTGGACCAGTGATTCTCAAAGGGTGGGTAGATTGAAATAGTTACAGAAGTCGCATTGACTGTGACGATAACCTGGTTAGATCAGTTGTTAGAGCGGTTGGCAAGTAAATCATAAGGATCAAGATTAAAATCCTCTTATAAGTATTAATATAACTGCACAATCATAATATATCAACAATTCTACCAACTCAACTCTATTTAACACAAACACTATCAATAAGCTTTACTACCCACCTCAATGACCGCAAGGTTTAACGCGCTATTTTCGCAGTAGACTAGACTGACGATGACGGGTAGATCGAAGTTCGAATTTCGGTCAGGTGTTCTGATGGTAGTTTTTCTTAAATGCTTTTCCCCTTTACCTCCACGCAAATGCGTGTGCACTTCCTATAAGCATAACCTTTCTCATCCCTAAAAACCTTTAGTGTAATTAGTACATAAGCGTACAATTCTGACGGGTAGTAAGATGCAGTGCTAAAAGAAAAAAGTTTACCACATATCTGAAAACTCGAAAAAAATGGGAAAACTGAGTTGTTTTTAATCTGAATTAAAAAACTGGGATAACACTTATAATTTCATTAAAAGGCATATATATATATATATATATACATATTATATAAATTGTGAATTTTTTAGTTTCAGACATTAAAGGTGCGATAGAAGAGGACGCGGGAAAAAAACAGTGTTTTTAGAGGTTTTATGGCAACACTTTTCTTGCCCTAAATAAATGAAATATTGCTCGAGTACAAACATAGAATTTAGCTTTCTTCACATGGTGGCCTCAAAATTTCTTGAATATCTGTCATGTGGGTTCTAGAATTTAATGGCAACCTATTATCTTGATTTAAAAGTTTGTTAGATAATGTCGCTATGCTCATGACAGTTATTCAGTTGCCGTTAGTATCAACATGTGAAGAAAATTAAACTTTATGTTTGTACTGGAACAATATTTTATATATGTTGGCCAAAAAAAATGTTTTCCCATAAGAACTACAAAAACATTGGCCTTTTCTCGCATCCCCTTCCATCCCACCTTAACTGCAAGCTTTAAATTAGTAGGCCTTGGCGTGGAAGAAAAATAAAACTCAAAGCTAAGCGCACAGATGTGGTCAGGGCCAGTTTCATAGTCAAATTTAGTACGCCTCAAGTGCGGCGCTACACTAAAGGCCAATTTCATAGTCAAATTAAGTACGCCTCAAGTGCGGCGTTACACTAAGGGCCAATTTCATAGTCAAATTTAGTACGCCTCAAGTGCGGCGTTACAATAAGGGCCAATTTCATGGTCAAATTTAGTACGCCTCAAGTGCAGCGCTACACTAAATACAAGACGACACCTACCTAAACTCGAATGGAATGGGCCTGTTTACTATGCGAGAACGGCCCATTCCATTCTAGTTTAGGTAGGTGTCGTCATGTACTTAGTGTAGCGCCGTCACTTGAGGCGTACTAAATTTGACTATGAAATTGGCCCTTAGTGTAGCGCCGCACTTGAGGCGTACTAAATTTGACCATGAAATTGGCCCTAAGGCCCAATTTCATAGTCAAATTTAGTACGCCTCAAGTGCGGCGCTACACTAAGTTCATGACTACACCTACCTAAACCATAATGGAATGGGCCAGTTTCCTATGAGAGAACGGCCCATTCCATTCTGGTTTAGGTAGGTGTCATCTTGTATTTAGTGTAGCGCCGTCACTTGAGGCGTACTAAATTTGACTATGAAACTGGCCCTTAGTGTAGCGCCGCACTTGAGGCGTACTAAATTTGACTATGAAACTGAGCCAAAGCTTCATCCCAATCAAGTGGGTCTACGTTTACTAGTGACGGTGGAGTTATTTTTCAAATACTGGCTTAGTGTCCCGAGGGTGGGTTCCTTATCAAGTGTTTTCCACTCTCCTTTGTTAAATATTATGGTATGTTTCCTTCAAGCAATAACATACCTTTCATATCCCAACCATTTTGGTGTAAATAATCAGAACGCACTAAAAAAAATGTAATTAATGTATTTTATTTAAATTTGTCACCTGACACAAAGTTAATATCATTATTTCAATGGTATATTTGTTTATATCCTCTTGATATTTAAAGATCATGTCATTAAATATATGTGCCATAGTTTTAGTGTCAGAATTGTTAAATGTATATTTGTAAACATCTGTGTTTCGTCCAATCAAATCTGTTTAAATTGTTTTAGAGCCGTGATTTATTGTTTGCTTGTGAGTACACGCCTTTTATTCGTTCCTTGAGTGTCGTGGGGAGGAAATCCGCTCAGTTGCGTGCTGAACTGGTCCGAAACGCCAAACGTAATGGAAAGACGATAAGGCAAAGGTTTGGACCCACCTGCGTGTGTGGAGAGCCTTCGAATGTACAGTAGCTACCATAGTGTTAACACGGGCTGGTAGAATACAGTATCATAAGAGTACATAGCAAGCTTTGCAATGTACAGTAGTTACCATAGTGTTAACACAGGCTGGTAGAATACAGTATAATATGAGTACATAGCAATCTTTTCAATGTACAGTAGCTACCATAGCGTTAACACAGGCTGGTATAATACAGGAATACAGTATCATATGAATGGATGGCAAGACTTATAGTGTATAGTAGCTGCCATAGAGTTGACAAGCTTGTATAATACAGTCTAATAGCAGTGTAGGTGACCTCGCGGTCTAGGGATAAGGTGTCAGACTTCTGTGCTGGCGGCCGGGGTTCAATCCCCGGTCCTGGCACAGATTTATCTGATTACCAAACTCTTCCTTCACCTCTGACAAGACATCTTGTGAATGTGGGGAATGCCAGGCCTCCACCGTGGTTCGGATTCCACGTTAAACTGTAGGTCCTTCATTTCATCTCACAATCACCTTACCATTGCACATTAGCGTAAGTGCTTATAACCCGAACGGGTAGTAAGACGCGGTGCTAATAATAATAATAATAATAATAATAATAATAATAATAATAGCAGTGTATGGCAAGCTTTAAAATGTACAGTAGCTACCATAACGTTGACAAAGGTCAGTTTCAGCTGATTGCATGGCAAGGCAATTCACATTTTGAAATGACGTTTAATATAACTCGATAAGTCTAAACATAATATTACAATAACTTATTTAAATACGCAATTTTAAACAAAGGGATTTCAAACACATTACTCTTTAACTATGAAAGGATCGACCATTCTGATTCAGAAAGACTGAGTTCTAGCCTAGTTTAGTGCCTTTAATAATATATTTTTTTAATCTGTAATTTTCCTTATCGCTATAAATATCATACGAAACTAATGTGTTTTATTTGATCACCCCGTCAGATTGTATGCAAGACAAATCTTATGGTAGTGAATTCTATCAAAACTAATTTTAGAAAGCGTTCAAATTTTAAAACCTAATGCAGGGAAGATGTTTATATTAATAAACAAATCACCGCTTCAATTGCCGAATGGTCATACGCGTTACCCTCGTGCTAGACTGGTCTGCTGGTGATGGGGAGATGGTGGTTCGAATTCCTGTAGGTTCTGCTGAGGGTGGTTTTCCCTAAATTGTTTCCCACTCTCCCTCCACGCGAATGCGGGTAGAGTAACCTGCCTCTAAAATGCTTAATTCATCATCCCTACCACATAAGATTAATTATAATATATGCGTATAGTCTTAGAGGTAGTGATAAGAAAATCATTTAAACAACCGTCATTTTAAATTAATATATTTACCACTTGAGTATTTTCGTCCACCTATCAGATTACTTTGTTCAAGCTATACATATGTTTTTGGTTCGTGTTTATCTGAAATATGACAAACTACATATTTTCCTACTTGGTGTATAAAGTGTTTTTTCTGTCATGTATATAAATTAAAACACCGCTATGTAAATATAATTTTAAAATAATATTGTAAAAACATCCTATTTTCTCCCTTTTATTTTATAAACCTAGCACTGGTACGTGTTTGTTTAATCTTGGTTCACGCTGTACAATCCATGTAAAGGCGTCGCGCGATCCAACTAGACTTTGGATGTCTTGTGGAACAGACTTACTTGAATCAATCACGAAACCTTTTAACTTTCATTTTAGCTCTTTTTTTATTTTGGCTTTATTTTCTTTCGGCAGTAAGACAAAGTTTCAATTAGGTTGTTAAACTTGAGGTCATGAATCAAAACATGTATTTATAATGTAAAGGTTCAAAGAATATTTTCTCTTTGTCATTTAATGGTACATAAAACACACGTCCTTACTGAATTAAATTATTATTGATTTTGATATATAGTAAAAGTATTTTTATTTTTAAAACTTGTATAAAATATATCTAAAAATTGGTTCATTTTATGATTTAATTTTTATATTCTTTTTAAGCCCAAAATGATGATTGTGGAATTTTTTAATGATTATAATTTGACTTTCCCATATAGAGAATTTTACAATCTCTAACATGTATGACCTTGATATTATGATATATGTTGACATTATGTGCACAAGTACTCAAAATGTGGGTCTCACAATTTTTTCTGCCCATTACTCTTGGAGCTACAATAAAATTGGCTCGTTGAATTTCGATCACACTTGACCAGACCAAATCTTGATTTTGATTTGATTTGATTTGTTGAAGTAAATGAAATTAATAAAAAGCGTTAAATGTTTAATAGATGAAAGCTAAATACACAAAGGATGACGGTACCAGTAACCTTAAGGTCATAAATCCCAACTTACATTTATTTGATAAAGATATGGTTTATATTTGTATATAATATTGGGGAAGTATTTAGTCATTTAAGGTTGGGCATTTTAGGGTAAACGATGTATAGGCCTATCCTTATTTTACCCTTAAAGGGTATAAGCATATTTTTCTTGTTAATTTGTGGGTAAGCCTAAAAAATAGGTTTATAGTCTATATTATGTATTAGTATATATTATGAAGGCAATACTGCTACCTTTATTCGTTGGTCTCACGGTCTAAGATGTCATCCCCGAAATATACTAGTTTGCTGAATACGGGTAGATCAGGGTTCGATCCTAGTTGGTTGTACTGACGGTGGTTTTTCCTAAATTAGTTTCGAATATTTCTCCACGAAAATACGGATACAATTCCTCTAAATCCAACCATCCTAATCCATAATTAATAAGAGTAATTAGTACATAAGCATGTAGCCCAAACGGATGGTAAGGATCTGTGTTTGAAAAATTAAAAACTGCTACCTTTCATGGTGTACGGGGTGTACTTTTATCCTAAAAGGAAGCAATCTTATATTTTCTGGTGTAATTGTGGTGTAATTTATAAATATAGTTTTATAGTGTAATCTATTAAGATGGGTATCTAGGGAACGTGAGCTAATGGCAGTGTCTTAGCAATTCTTAAAGCAAAACTTTTTTATTTTAAGTAAATAAAATGTCACTTCATTATAAACATAGTTTAATTTTCTTCAAATAGTGATATCAACATCTTTGTTAAGTATCTTTCCTGAGCATAGCGACATTAGATCATTTTTTTTAATGAAAAGAAAAGGTTTTAATTAAATTCCAGGACACCCTTGACAGATATTCAAGAAATGTTGACATCATTAAGCGGAGAAAATTTATCTATATGGTAGTACTGAAGTAGTTGATGTATTTTGATAAAAAAAAAGTTTTGATATAAAAACTGCAAAAACATTTACCTTTTCTCGCGTCCCAGGCACCCCCACCTTAAAGCAAGAGTGCTACCTCTTATATAGAACGTAATGTTAGTTCTTTTCTTTGATTCTTAACTGTAGAAAACATATCTGGGCTAGTTCCACTATGTGTAGCCTTTAAGAAAGGGTAATATTGTAATCAATAAAGACAAGTCTGCTATTATTCTTTTTAAGGGTGAACGGTGTGTACACTTATTTAAAATCAACCCTATTTAAATATGCCACTACCACTCTACGTCAAACGGTAAAACAATAACTCTTGTAGAGTGTAAGCGGAAGCGTAAGATGTACCTCCTCCCCCAACCCTTCTCGCGTATCAACGTGGCCCCTTTTCCTTCTGTTTTCAGAGACGGCAGAGGGGAACTTCACCTCGGAACTACAAGCTAATGTTAGCGACGAGGAAATTCTCGTCAACTCTGTGGATCTAGACGTGGCTTGGGATACTTTCGAGACCAGTAAGTATCGGCCGTGACCAATGGTGTTCTTTCTTTCTCGCCTCTTTTACTGGGTGGCTTTGATTCGAGTACCGCTCACTTTGCCACTTTCAATTTGAATTAATGATAATTAGTTCTTTTAACGTAAAATAAGGAAAGTTAACTATACAGGTTGTTCGGAAACTCATAGCCCAAACTGCACATATAGTTTGTTTGAACCAAAAGTAAAACAAAATCCTTATTCACTTATATCCGAAGAACTATGTTAACACCATTAAATTGTGTTCAAAGTTTCGGCTTACAGCGCCGGGAGAGCAAAACTGTGCAAGCATGCGTGTACAACAGGCGAGTCCGTCATCTAACACCACATGGTACATGCATAGTCGAGAATTGTCCCGAGTAGCTGTGGTGGGTAGTCCCAGGTGCTAGTAATCAAGGTGTATTAGAGGCCGTCCAAGAACCTGAACCAAACAAGTCCTCCGTTTTGAGTATTTTCCTCTCAATTGGTGCCTGTGAGCTTGTTTGTTGTTTTTCTATGAGCAGTCGCCGCTCCTAAAGAAGGACAAGGCTACGTGGAGGTTGTTATTGGGGTGTTGACGGCCATCATGCTCCTCCTCCTGGTCGTGTTCGTGGTGATATTGGTGCTGAGCAGGCGGCAGAAACTTCAAGGGTCACCTACCATTCTCAGGAACCCCTTTGGAGTCACTATTAACATGAAGGTGAGTACCATTGTTATTATTATTACTATCGTCTTAAGTTATGTTAATCATTTGTTTATTAATTAATACTTATTATGTTTAATGCCAAGGATATTGTCAGCATAGTTTGATAGTCGTAAAAACAGTTGGTAAAGAAATTATACTTCCAATAAGCCTAATTGACAACATTTTACCTCTATTTTAGATAAATGTAACATAAACGTGGTCCAAGCCCAAAAACTTTATTTAAATTCAAACATCTGCCGTGAACGTCTTAATAAAAACGCAAGCATCATATCGGCACTTTTTCCCATCAACCGAGAATACTAGTTCTAGTTTATTAAGTGATATGTGGACTTTATCACAAGGACTAGTCGTGATACATTCAATCAAGTAAAAGAAACAGCTTTGAAACGGGACTCGTCACATGGAGTTTTGGTTTGACATGCGACACTCTACCACTGAACCGTAGTTGTATCTATTACTCTTAGCTTGCTGTTAGGGTGTTGTAGAAGGAAACGAAAATGTATGTTCGTATTTTTAAATCTTTTATAAAAATACTTTTTGGACATAATTATATTAGAAAAGATGTTATTAATTGACAGGTTTAGTTTAATTTTCTACTCGCGGTTATCTCAACATTTTTTGAAAATTGGTAATGGGTATCACGAAATTTGACCTGGATACTTTATATTATTAGGAAAATATATGTTCATCAACATAACCTAAAATTGTTGAAACTACGATATGTAAAAGATTTTAAAATAAAGTATCTATCATGAAGATGTATTTATATGCCTATCATATTTATTTTTATAAAATTATTTTTGGTTATAAAAACTACAAAATACTAACCTTAACTTATATCCCCATTTATCACACCTTAATTATTAACTGCTTGGTTTTTATTCTCATTAGTACTGAAAATGTTAATTGAATGAGTGATAAATAATTAACGCTCTGGTGTCTGATGGTTGTGTTTATTTACTCCAGTTTAAATAGTTGATGTGTGCACTAAGGATGGACGTTTCTAAAATGTTAAAATTATTGTATTCAGGTGAAAACTGGTGCCTTCCATCAAAATTCATCGTCACTGCTATATTTTGTTGGGTTTTATGTTTCTAAGTCGTTATTCAATTACGTTGTACCGCCAGCCAATAAATCAAAACTGCTCGTGACATATTTTTAAAAAACGCTTTCTTATTATTGACTTGGCTTAAAACCCATCCCTTATAACTGGTGGTGTATTAAGGAATGGGTTGTCTGTTGAAGGACCTACTGATGAACCTGGCCCCGGTAAACAGCGGAGGGATGGTGCACGTGAGCAGCCACCCGACCCCGGGGAGTCAGGACCCCCCGAGCGACCCCCCTTCACTCACCTTCGAGCAGTACCACTCTCCTCTCGTCAACTCGTACTACGGACCCAACTATGCGACCCTGCGCAGCAACAGTAACAGCAACCCTGGTAAGGGTTCATCCAGTCATAGGCCACGAAACGCTCTTTCTTAACTTGTTTTAGCCCCACCCTCTTTAATTCCCACATGTAGCACCAAAGAGACCTTCTTCGGTAGCCACATGGTCTAAGACGTCACTCTTGCGGTAGACTAGAATGACGATGATGAGGAGATTGGGCTCAACCCCGGTCGGGTGAACTCGGGGTGGTTTGTCCTAAATTCTTTCCGATTCTCCCTTCACACAAATATGGTAACACGTCCTCTAAATTGTTCTAGCTTTCAAATTAAGGGTAGTTTACTGACGACTAATTTATTTTAATTTTTTCAAAAATTGAACTAAAACTTCTGTTCAGAAGGGTTATCTGGGAATTATTTTATTTAATAAATAAAAATGTATTTTAATTTCTAAAAATAGAAAAATATCTTATGGGAGTTTACGATAGCTAACTTAAACTTTATGGTTTTTTAAAAGGGACTAAACCAATTTTGCTAAGGATTTGCTATGTCTGAAGAGTTATTCAAATTATTATCAAAATAAAGTGTGTTTTTGGGGGGGGAGGGGGGTAGATTTACTAAGAGTTAGCTTACTGATAGTTTTTTTTAAACTTTCATAAACTGTTTTATTTATACTTTATGAGAAATTATGTAAGTTCTGGTCTTTTATTTTTAGTTAGTAAATTCAACATCAAGGTCATTAATGGTTCTAAATAAAGGCTAGGCAATAGGAGGATGCACATCATTATCATGGAAAGTGGGAGGGGAAAATAATCCCACATTTTAAATTTATCCCCAGTATACTCTACTAGGATTCGAAACCCAGCCTCGACATTAACGGTGACATTGAGCATAAGCAATAACTAAGTGGCATTTTCTGGTTGACAGCTCGCTCATGTATATAAGTAGTAAATAAATGTTTACTTACTTGAGGACAAAGGACAAACTCAAACCAGTAAAATTCATTTTGTGGATTTGTGGTTGTAGCAGTGCCTGTTAATATTCCTCCATCATTATACTAATAATGGGCCGCCTCTGTGATCTAATGATCAGATCCAGAGGTCCCGGGTTTGATCCCCGATGTCATTATGTTTTCTGTGAATTTGTGGGTCTGGATTGGCGTCAACTCAGCCTTTTGAGGAAAAATGAGGAGCTACTTGAATAAATAAATGGTGACTCTGGTACAGAAAACTGAAATTAAATGCCAGAGGTTTTGTTGTGCCTAGCACGACACCCTCTATCTGCAACATATGGAGGCATCTCGTTCAGTATAGCTCGTTTGGGGGCTAACTACATGAAGTTTAGTTTATTTATACTAAAGACATCCAAGAGACTAGCTTATTTTAAATTCGTGGTATAAGTCTTAAATATATAAGATTCCTTTCCGCTTAAAATTGTAAAGTGCACTCCACACTCTATTGGCAACCCCCGGGTTTATTAAATGCAGACACACGATTTGTAGTCTCCCCTCTTGAACTTTGCTTTCCTCCCCCCTTTCACTTCTTGCCACCCGCCCCCTACTTATTCTCCCCCATTCCCTCACAACTACATTGAAAAAAAAAACTTTTCTTATACTCCCCTTCCTAATAATACCTATTACTGGTTTGAATATTAATAGCGAGTATTCAGCACTTGCTATAAATATGACGGTTTCACGCGTGAAATATGATACTACCTCCCCTCCTTTTTTTTTGTTCCCACCCTTAGTACTCTCCCCTTCTTAATGCGTGGCTGTACATACATAATATCATCTCGATAAAAAGCTGTAGCTGTTAAAGTTCTGGATAATCATATATAATGGCTGGATTGGGGGAGAACTCGTTGGTAAAAGAGGGGATATTTGCTGGAAGTTTTGTTGCACGGTCCATAGGATTTGATAGGGATATGAGTAACTTAAGGTTCTTGCTCTCCTTAGGGGGGGAAAAACATGTTTGTTTTTTTCGACCCCTTAAAGAGAGAAGTATTATGGTCGTCAAAAAAATAGAAATCAAAATTTTGATAAATATTGACGTTTCATGACCTCATAAAACTGAAAAACTATTTCTCGCGATGCCATCTGTCTATATCTTGGCCTAGAGTGGAAACTATTCTATCGACCGGGTTAAAACTTGATATTTGGGGTTTCCATAAGGTTCCCCCGGTAATTTTTGGAATTAGCTGTCCAACTCAAAAATTAACTTTAATTAAATTAATGCAAGGTAAAAAGATAAATAATTGATTTTCTTAGAATACGCTTTATCAATTTTGATTATATTTTGATTCTAGGCAATGTTTATCATTAAAAACCAAATTACATTTTCATTTTCCCAAACAAAATTACTTTTAGAGTACTTTGCGTTAGCAGAAATACCCCATTTTGATCATATCTCCGCAACTATTTGATATATGAAAAATCTTATCCCTGTAAACTTGTAGTACTATTAACAATAGCACTCTTATTTAAAATTCATTTGTATAAATTCAATAGTTTTTTAGCTGTAAGTAAATATACATTTTATGGAGGGTTTTGAAATTCTGAGATTGATTGCGACACTCTTTGGTGAATAGAGATATTCATATTTCTCCACATTTCAGCAACAATGTATATTGTTTCGTTTCAGAAATATTACAAGCTTTCGTAGCCCCTTTTTCTCCTCAAGGACTAAAGCAGGAATACAAGTAACAGGATAAATTGATAAAGGAAAGATAAATAAAGAGTGAGCCGAAAGGACGTCCAAAAAGGCATATGTTATGGAATAATATATACAATCATGATATCACCAACCCACTCAGCAGTAACGTAACTAGAAAATAAGGTTATCTCCAGGATGGTCTGATATTTAAATAAAACCTTAATAGAAGGGAACACATTGCCAAATAACGGGATAAGAATAATTTCATTTAATCAATAACAAATAGATATATATCTCATCCAACATAATTAAAGCTGTCGATAATTCCAAAAGGCTTATAAAAACCAATAGCTTACTCGTTCAGAGGACTCACAATAATAATTTTTTTATATAATGGCTGTATAGTATCAATATGGTGAAAATTAAATAGTCAGATGAGATGGACTCACACTAAATGACATAAATTGTTAGATGGACTCTCACTATAAGACATAGTTATATTCTCATATAAAAAGTACTCGAAGATATCTGAAGTTCATAAATAATGAACGTAGTATCGCCAATATTTCCCTATTTTAAAGGACTTCAAATAACAATGATATAAACAGTACTGAGAAAAATAGAATTTTGATGTAAATATATGTATATTAATTTGCTCTGTCTAGCGGACATCTTAGTATTAACATAATAAAAATAGCACCAAGTAAATATATTTAATTTTAATTTAATAAATGTATCTCATACCTAAATGATTATATTAACCTAATATGTGAAAGGGAATATATTAAACATTTCCCATGTCTTAATGACATCCCAATATCAACAATTAAATAAAAAATAACAATAGTACCAAACGAATAAATTTTAAATTTATATATCTTAAATATTTTTCAAGCCTACATGACTTCATAATATCATTGATTTGAACAAGTGAATAAATTTTAAATTTAAATGTCTTATATATTTATCAAGCCTACATAACTTCATAATATCAATAATTTGAACAAGTGAATAAATTTTAAATATAAATATATTAGACGTTTCCCAAAATTAGGCGATTGTATTATAAAATTTCAACTAAAAAAAATAATTATGTACCAAAAGTTTTTGAAGTTAAATCCATGATAAACCACTGAAAAGAAAATTTGCATTTTAAAGTCCGAAAAATAATTTTGAAGCCTACATTTTATATTTGACACCGAGATGTGTCCCGGATGGTTATCCTGCCAAGTGTGGCTTGACCGCCGATTTACTGGCCGTATTTAATCGCTAATATGTGGCTAAAAAGGGGGGGGGGGTAGGGGTCACACATAAGAGATGGATAGACAACAAACGAAAGGGAAGGGGTAATAGTGTACGGGAAACATGTGACGAGCAGCATCTGGACGATTCCTGAATAGTTATTTTTATGGCACGCGCAACATTTGAGCGCTGTAGATGTCACACATTTTTCTTCCCGGCATCTTCTGTGAATATCCCAAGTTGATGCACCTCTTGGCCTCGCACCTCCAGTTTAATCAACAAGTGCGTGTTGATCAGTCGTTGCTGGGGGTGAGGGAGGTCTCAGCACGTACACAGAAGAAAATGGGGCTTTGGTAAGCTTTCGATATCACTTCTGTAGCTGTGGTGGGAAACTACTTGAACCAATATAGTGTCCAGTTTTTTCTTGATTTAGAACGTCGTAGCTTTTATAAACGTTACACTATTAGTAAATGTAGGTAGTTTAAGATACAAGAGAGAGAGAGAGAGAGAGAGTTATTAATTATTTTCCCCCCATTACAAGAGTAATTCTTTGGGTAAAAGTCGTGTGGATAAATAATATGTGATTTATTTTACCGATGATTTGAGTAATACAGAAGATTCCGTAAAATTTAATGAAATAAAATTATAAGAATCAGGAATTAAACTTTAGTTCTTATTTTGCAAAATTCCCATTCATCATAATAAATTAAATACATATGCCATACATAATCAAGGCAGAACTTGAATACTTTTTATTAATATCAATTACTCTCAACTTTTTTTCACTACTCCACTGTTTTGATATTATAGGAAGGGTGATTTATTTGTTTAGGGGTTGATTATAAGACTTTCTTTATTGATATAAATCAATTTTATATACAGTACATTCAGACACATAAGTGCATAGACACCCACACTGGCTCCAAGAGGCTCTTGGGAGCTAGCCACCACAAATTATGATAAAAATGACAAATTACAAGGCTGTCGTTTTTTGGGCTAGTGATAACTATATAAATAAATGGTAAGTTGCACTTATTTCCCGTTAATTTCCTAAAAATGTTGATATTTACTCAAAACTCAGAAAATATCAGATACAAGATATACATTATTGCAGAAACATTCCACTAAAAAGCATAAATGAAATAATATACACGGTTACAGAAACATATAGAATAAAAAGTGAAATCTCTGTTTACCAAAAAGAATAACAATCTTTCCCAGACCTCAATTTAATTTATTTTTTATATTTTCCAATAACCTAAGGATGAAAGAAAATAAAAATAAATTTTATTCATACGTACTTTTCATGTTGTTTAGACTAAAATATTCTTTCTAATGCATACATTTGTAATAGTATTTATTTTATTTAAATTTAAGTAGTAAATATAATCCCTAACATAGTATTCACATCAGATGAACCAGAAAGAAATATTGAGCCAGAAGAACCTGAGGAGGATAAGATCCCAACACCCAGCCCGACACCGGCGACTCCGCCCGTGACTGGGAGCTTCAACTCTCTACAGTTCCGTAGCCTGCAAACACCATCTAGCGGCGGTCCGCGGAACCAGGTGATCGACCTGAGTAGCTACTTCCCCCGAGTAGCAACCGACCCGCCTAGCAGGAAGAGGTACCACACCGCGCCGCGAGAGAAACACAGGGTGAGTACATGAAAGAAAATGGCGTGCCCTGGAGTTACCATCTGGCGGCGGTATGAGGAACCAGGTGAACATTTGTAGCTAATCCCCCTCCCCCCGACCTTTTGAGCCGAAACTGACCCTCCGAGCAGAGGGTGGTATTGTTGAATGTATAACGTATATAGTTATATCCAAATAATACCTTAACAAAAAGACAAAATATAGACCATTTATTGAAATGTAAAAATTAGTCAAGTAGCTCACTCTAATAAAGCACTAGTACAAGGTATGACTGAGAGGACCTGTTCAGCGTAGGAATTGTTTATAGACAGGCCTTTTTCCCTACCAGAAAGCTATTATATAGTAGGATATTGGTAGGAAAAAATACCTTTCAGAGAGTAATTCCTACCGTGAATGGAGTGTGTATTTTATTCATCCTTTGCTGTTGATTAGAAGGGGAAGATGATAGAGAAAGAGGGAAAATAGTTTAAACTTGGCAAAGATCATAGAAACATTTATCAGGTTTTAAAATAACTAGCGATTCTGGCGATTCGTTACTAATAAAACCATATTCGTTACTAATAATACGCATTAGTTACTTTAGATAGAGGGCTGATAGATTGGTAATTTCAACATTCAAAGTGAGAGGCACCACGGAAAAAAAGGTGAATCACTAAACTACAGCTATAATGTCCGTAACCTGAAGACACCATCTGTAGGTGGTCCACGTTCCCAAATGAGCAATGATCCAGTGGCGGCTCGTGTATAAGCACTGCGGAACTGCAGCACCCCCTATTTCCACTTGATATTATCGATAACATTTAATATAATGAGTCCTTTTTTCTTTAATTCTTTATTTATTTTTGTAGTACAATATATATATTCCTTAAGCTTAAAGTCAGTACTTCAGAAGCCATCCCCCAGTTTATGAAAAATATACCAAATTCTTTGTATGGAACTGTGCGCTTCACAGTGCCAGTGACGTGGTGTTTGACTGTTGTGTGCATGTGCACATAGGAGGGTGTAGGGAGAAAGGTGGGACTGCCCAAGGTAGAGAGAGCACTGTTGCTCTCGCAGTGATGTCGTGATAGCGTGATGGTGGAAGGAAGTTTTTTATTTACTCAGTGTGTGTTATGCTTAAAAACCGTGTACCATATTCTTGAATGTGATAACAGTGTAGACGAGTGTAGGATTAGATTATTATTCTGCTTCCAGCTATTCTATTTGATTCATTTTTTTTCTGTTCTTTTATTTAAAAGAAAACTTTAACCATGGCCTTGTATCCCCAAGAAATAAGTTCTGTGACTGTAAGTGAACTTCAACAGCTTAAGTTTTCACAACTATCTTTCCATGAGAAAGTTACAGTTAAGAAAATAGGTCGTTCAACACCTGATATTCTAATATCTTAGCCAGGCAAAAGTAACACGAAATATATTCGTATCTTTAATTCTGAATGGTACCAACGGAAAAGTTGGCTTTGCGGCTGTGAAGTAAAAAAATGCACTGTTTTGCTTCCCGTGTTAGCAGCACCCCCACTTATTTTAGATACGAGCCGCCACTGAAGCTTAGAATAAAATCACGTCTTTGGAAAGTCACTTATAAACATCGGTCTATTCTTTAGCGTCTATTTTGGATTACGTTCTACTGTTTTATCAGTATTGGTGTGAATATATTGATACTTTTTATGAAAGGTGACAGCCACCGCTTACAAGACTTGAATTACGAATCTAATAAGAAGTTTTTTTTATGTTGACCATTGTTCTTTCAACCGTGTTTATACTATAACCTGATTTTTTTTTACGAAAATTCTTTGATGAGTCCTTTTTCAATACGAAGATCCATCGAGGAAGCCTTTTTGCCTTAAGGAATTCTACTATCTGTTCAGCATAGGAATTGTTTTCTGAAGGGCCTTTTTCCCTAACAGAAATATATTATATAGTAGGATATTGGTAGGATAAAAGACCTTCCAGAGAGTAGTTCCTACCGTGAATGAAGTATACCTTTTGCTCAATCTGTGGGGTAGCAAGCTTACCCTGAATGTTTTCAAAACGCTGACGATCATAATATGGTGCCGCAGTGAGATTTATTAAGATATGACTGTTAACCTTGGAGATGTTCATAAACAACGTACGCACGCATATCAGGGGAGCGAGGATGTAGTGCTTGGCGTGACCAAGCGTGACGGGGTGGTAGAGGGAGTCAGATAATGCGTAACGTCACATTGTAATTAAGCGTATCGGGCAGCGTTCTGTGTTTATAAACCCGACTGTGCGTAAGAATGAGCAAACAACGATCGACTCTATAGACTTATATCGTCGAGCTGGGCGAACACGTTTCAATAAAAGGGTTATATAGACTTTACAATTAAAAATACTATTTAAAAAGGTATGGGGGAGAGGGAGGTTATGCGTGATATTATGACGTAAAATTAGAAGGGGGTTCACAAATTTTTTAATACTTAATACTTAGCACCGCGTCTTACTACCCATTCGGTTTATACACTAAATTACTAATTACACTAATTTGGAAGGTTGAATATAGAGAAAGTGAGCCCGCATCTACCTGGATGGAGAGTAGAAAACAATTTAGTAAAAATCACCCCTGATTAACTCGAGCGAGATCCGAACGTCGATCTTCCAGTCCTCGGCAGTCTATCTCAGCACGAAACTAGAGCATTAGCTAACTACACCACCCAGGCGGGTTTCACAAAATTGTGACAAAGAGGTGGAAAGTAGTGGTCAAATTTTCTTTTATGCTGACGCATTTTATGGACATTCACTTTCAGGGTAAAATGAGTGAACCCTATGGTTGTACAATTGTTTATGCTCACAATTTTTTGCCTTAAATTATTATGATTATTTTTAAAAAAATAAAGAGATTAACATTTTATGCGAGGCTGAATATAAATATTCACTACATTGAAAAATTACGCCTGAACGCGGGAATCAAACCCTGCACCTTTGGCTTATTACATCAGTGCTCTAACCACTGAGCTATCCAGGAATCGTCCCGTGCTCAGGGCCATTCTTCACTCATATTTTAAGGCAGAGTCTGTGATGGACTTGTGGAATTTAAAGAATATTACTAAACATTTGTAGCCGACTAGACCATCATAGTCTTTGCCTTAAAATGTGAGTGAAGAATAGCTCTGAGTACGGGACGATTCCTGGATAGCTCAGTGGTTAGAGCACTGATGTAATAAGCCAAAGGTGCAGGGTTTGATTCCCGTCTATAGGTGTCATTTTTCAATTTAAAGAATATGGTAGCTAACTAAAATAATAGCTTAGATATTTAATCCATCTGCATATAAATAGGTTATAATCCAATTTGATATTGTAATTCATTAGATAAATACTAGATCAAGTAAGTTTAAAATGTATACAAATGGTCGACGGTTGTAACTAATTTAATCCAACTCATCCTTATACTAGTTGCGGTCAACTTTGTTTCAATGTATTAAAAGGGAAGGGGGGGGCTCTCCCTGCTTAGCCTATATGTATGTTGACGACTAGGCGGATTGAGACTCATATTACTGTCATTTACATCTATTTATGAACCGATCGATAAAATAAAAGTTAAATCAGTACAATTTTTTCGGCCATATTTAATAATCTACTAGAGACAATAATAAATATGAGGCAATTTAAACCCATTCTGGTTGACCTACTGAATATTGATTTATTAGAGTGGAGCTTTGTTGTGAAAAATTGGCTTGTTATATACTTATATATTTATGAATTTCTGGACGATTGTTGTTTATTAATATTGGAAGTAAAGTGTTTTTTCCTGGCATGAAGAAATTTAAAATAATCATTACTTTAAGTATTATTTGTTATTATCTTATTATATCTTTTTGAATAAATTTCTTTTTTATCATATTTATTAGTCTATTATTAACCTTAATTTAATATTCATCAATATTTTTAATATATCAACATTAGTTCAGCAAAGTTCGTTATTCAAAATATAGGTTAAGTTTAAATCTTAAGAAATGTAAAGTTCAAATGACATTTATTTATAACATTAAATTAGGGGTTTTAGTTTTTTAAACTTTATATTAAATATGCTATAGCGTATTACTCGAACGGGTATTTTCTAGCAATGACTTGGAAAGGAAAAATATCAAAATCATTAAAAAAAATTAATTTAATATTTTTTAAGATGTCGACGTTTCATGACCCTCTGAACTCAAAAAAGTATGTGTGTGTCTAAAGCTGAAACAATTTTACTTGTCGGGTTAAAACCTGGTATTTAGGTTTTTTTAATAAGGTTTCAAAGAGTTATTTTTTGGAATTAGATATCAAACCCAAAAAAAATTAAGTCTAGTTTACTTATGGGTGAAAAGAAAATTAATATAATCGATGTTCTCAAAATCGGTTCTAATAATCTAGATTAAAAATTTGTATATAGGCACTTTTTAACATTAAAATAAAATTGGAACATCTAATTTTTCCAGGAAAATGAATTTGCAGGAACCTAAATATAGAGCTTTGGAAGATGGGGAAGTGAAAATCCATAGGACAAATAATATATTTCTGTAACAGTGTATATTATTTCGTGTGATTTTTATTGAAATTTGATTTTATTTTTCTGAATTATGTGTTTATAGCTCTTTATATTATTTTGTTTCACATATATGACGAGTTATAGATATAATTTAGAGAAGGGTGGGAGAGAGTTTTTTTGCTGATAACCACACTATTTATTTATATTTATAACAAACAAGACCCGTGTAAGCAATATGCTAAATCAATATACTTATTCCTTAATAATTTTGCTCTCTTGATTCTTGATCCCACCTTTTTGCCTTAGAGGGAGACGTGTTTGTGTGCACGCGTGTGCGTGTGCGTGTGCGTGTGCTTCCCCCCCTCCCCCCCCCCCTCGTGGTAGCCATATAATTATTTTGGAAGGAAAGAATCTTTTTAAAAAGTACTCAAACATTGTCTCACGATCAATATCATCGATAACATGTTATTTACTTTATTATTGATATTGGTCTAGTTCACAGTTACAGTAGTATTGATGGTGTCAATAAAAAGTGACATTTGCAAGTCACATGAAGAATGAATGTATAGAAAAAAATTGTTTTAATATTTTTTATAACTTTCAAAATATTATCTTCTTATCGAAATAGTACTGTGCGATCCTATCTATATTCACAAAGATATGTTCGAAAACCAACCATGTACTCCTTCTCATTCTATCTTTCTCTTATTTCCTAGTGTTTGTTTAAGCTCTTGTTGCTAGAGCGCAGCACAATCGAAATTCTCTGTTACTGCTGCTCTCTCTCGTGTTGGACGTTAACCATCTTGATTTACCTTCTTTTTTTAAAAAAAGATTAACTTCAACAAATTTAAATCTAGCCCAAAAGAATATATCGATTTTCTTTAATGCGAGTCGAGACATTCGAATTACTTTTTCATCCATTCAGATATAGATAGCTGAGCCCATCATAATATCAAATATCTCAGGAAACATTGATAAGGCGTCGAAGAGTTTTATATATTTATTAACACGCCCCCTCATTTACAGTCCAGTTTTCTGAGGAAGAACCATATTTGACAGAAAAGTTGATCTCTTATTTAACACAGTCAAACGTAAAGAAATGTGATGTACAGCTTTCACTTCTGATATATATTATCAATACCTATACAGTTATTTTGATAGAATAGTAAAATGTTGTCAATTTTGGCCGTAAAAACCATGTTTGTATTGTTTAAAAAGCACTTATTATTAAAACTGATTCTTGGCATATTTCATTTAAATTTGGTTCCTTGAAACTGTATGTATCCAAAGGAAATATTATATGAACGTTGTAATGTGAAATCTTTTTTTTTATAAAATAGCCAGGAACTTATTAGATACTGAACTAACGATTTAATTATATATAATTTAAAATGGTGCAAAATCCCTGATCAAAATTAATGACTCAAACTCCTCTCAAAATAAAAATATTGTGTTAAGAATGGTTTCTTTGATACGTGAATTTCACGAAGTATTTACGAAAACGTCTGCCTCTATTTTATTCCACTAATCTACATTAACATAAAAGCAAACAATATATGAAGGTAATCTCACCAACTTAAAATCTAAGGTTTACTTTACCTAAACTTCCTTAAACCAAAATTTGTTGGTTTTTTAATCTCAGCGATATTTATCATATTAAATTCTATTCATTTATATAGTTTACTAGACCCTACACCCTATACCCTACC